>JBBPSB010000614.1:0-14135 GCA_038093375.1 Xerocomus brunneocitrinus
ATGCCATACTAGAGTCTAGAGCCAGAATCACACACTAGAGCTAGCATCACACAGTAGAGATAGCCTGACCTGTCATATTTCATCACATAGAACTCTAATACATGTATCTAGGATCGCGCATCAAGACTCGATATCCATCCTCCCTGTTGCTTGCCTCAATACTCTCCCCTCAACTGTGGGTTTCTCTAGTACATATGTTTGGATGCGAACACCTCAGGGTGAGTACATGGACACAAACCGGTTAGTGGGACAACAGGCACCTGGGGGGTGCATAAGCATGATACGTGGGTGGGCACAGTGGGCAGGCTGGGTTGGCAGGCTGGGTCAGTGTGTGGAGGGTGAGCAGAGACAGCTGGACGCTGCGTGAGGGACAACGTAGCGGGTGAGGTATGGAGGTCAAGTGAGCACGAACGCACTGGGTGAGGGTAAACCATACTCAACTGTTTTTTTTTTTTCAAGTGAGGGGTGGGGGCGTGATTGCAATGCACTGCCTCTGTAATGCTTGTTCGCGTTCAATCTGAATGCTCACAGGTTCATCCTATGGAGGCATTGCAGTTGCTTTTCCGGTGTGGTCTCACAGCCAAAGAAGATGGACTCTATGCTACAAACAAAGCTCGACACTCTAAAGTTGTAATTATCCAACCTACCGGACTCAATCCACTTGCCTGAGCCTAACTGGGCAACATATGGCTTCGACTTGTTTGCGATCTCGGCCGAGGACATTGAAGATTATGGGGAGACAGGTGCTGTCAACCGTGAACTCGAAATCGCCTTTGGTACCCGCCATAATGGACCTATCATGTTCACTGAACGTGGCCCTGTACTCGTTGAGGTCGTCGACATCCTTCGAACCTACCTCCAAAAGGATCCAAACTCAGCAATCCTTCAGAAATGGGTAGATGATCTGATTACTTCTGCAGAAGTGTATTTCTCTCGTGATAATATTCCAGTACGAGGACCCAATCAGTTGAGCTCAGGTCGCCACTAATTTTGATGGTTAGCTTCCCACTGTGACCACTTCGAGGCAACCTACAGGACCAAGTTCACGCACACAATCTGCTGTACTGCCTGTGGTTGCTATGACCTCCAAAAAAAGTTCACGATCTATACAGAGCCTGTTGAGATTATTAATTATCTAATCTTATCGGATAATTTAATCTTTAGGTCATGTAATCAGGTACACTGTTCATGTCATGCTATTGGCTGATAGCCGTATCACTTCTTATTGGTTGTAGATATGAGGTATTTTAGCTTCTTGGATATGAGCTATTTCTTCTATTGGACGCTATTGTTATACGTATACAGATACAAACAATAGCTAGACACTATATATAGAGGGGATCTTATCTATCTCCCCTCTAACGAATTAATCACCTACTTCTTTGTTCTACTGCTATCAAGCAAGACCTTGACTACCAATCTCTTCGTTCACCTACCTAGTGAGTATTCCCACTAGGCTCTACTCCTTTGTCCTCTCGCCCTTTGGAGTACTTCGTACTTCAAAAGAGCCCCTTCAGTCACTGGCGCCGTACATCACGACGAGCTGAAGGTTGTAAATAGGCACCACGTCCTGGGCTATGATTGCAAGAAACCCGCTAACTATTGTTATGTCATCTTGCAGGAAATACGATGGCTGTAATTCTACTATACTGCTCCCCCTTGTCTTGCAAGACCACTCCAGTCTTTGTCCTGTCCCCGCGCCCCCTCTTGACTTGCAAGACCCATTCACGTCGAAGTCTTGCAAGACCACCCCCATCCCTTTGTCAACCCGTCCCCTTCCCGTGCGTCGAAGTCTTGCAAGACACTCCCTCCTCTTTGTCCCATTCCCACCCCTTGCGTCGAGGTCTTGCAAGACCACCCCCGTCCCTTTGTCGACCCGTCCCATTCCTGCATGTCGAAGTCTTGCAAGACACTCCCTCCTCTTTGTCCCGTTCCTGGCACCCCTTGCGTCGAAGTCTTGCAAGACCACCCCCGTCCCTTTGTTGACCCGTCCCCTTCCCGCGTGTCGAAGTCTTGCAGGACCGCTCCCATCCCTTTGTCAACCCATTCCATTCCCATGCGCAGAAGTCTTGCAAGACCGCTCCCCCCTCTTTATCCCGACCCATCCCATTCAATTGAAGTCTTGCAGGACCGCTCCCGTTCCGTTCCCGCGAGATCACTCCGTTTGTCACGTTCCCGCACCCCTTCAAGCCGACCAATACAAGTTGCAGAGGGCAATGGTTGTGATACATTGCAACACGACTACACTACTCATACCATATAGATCAAGACTGAGTATGTAGATACAAATAAATGGTTGTATAGACAATCACCTAAGTTGATCAACGACGCCTGGCATTTCTTGCTCGTTTAGATGTACGACGGTCTGGCTGTGGAAGTGCCTGGGCCTCTTCCAACGGCTTATGCTCGACCTTTGGTAAATGCTACCCAGTGATGTCTGGATGTTAGCAAACACTTTCCAGACCTGAGTTTTACGGATGACATACGAGCAGGACGACAATATCCTCATCTTTGATGGGGTCTGGGGGACCAGGGGATTGCCTAACAGCGGCAACGGAACCGCCCGGTGCTTGATTGACGGAGACATTTTCTGGAATGGCCATGGTGTCCGCCGCTCCATCAATGTCAGCGCCTGGACCAGCTGAGGCCTAGGTTCCAGGAAAATATTGAATGTCTGAATTGATAAAATATTAATTAGCATATGTTGACAAAGCATCGCTTACCGCTGGTCCGTTCACATCATACTCGCATGTCAGTGAGATGGACAGGACATGCACACCATGAGGTACAAACACTCTCACTGTGCGGTTTGACATTGGAGGCAGTGAGTGGGATGGGGTGGATTTTGGTTGACAGCTGAGGGGAGGATGACGACGAACGAATCCCCAATACTTATACGAGTTTCCAATTAGGTAGATCTTCGTGTTACCGTGAATGTAGACTTCAAGAATCTATTACACACAATCTGAGATCTAGCTAGAAACATGATGTAATAGAAGGCGTCTCGATGTTGACATTGCCCATGCCATTCCCCTCCACGAGGGCGACATAGCTTTGCGTATCCTTCCACATCTGGCTGAAATGACTCACTAAATCATTCCTCAGTCCCGCTTGTCGGATAGCATATGCCTTAAGGCCTTCTTAGAGTGCAGGATCGTCAACCGTAATCATATCCCGTCTCGCTAACCACCAACATGATTGCCAGCGCAGGAATTCAAGGATTCGTCGTTGCTCCTCAACCAGAAGGTGCACTTCTTCTCCCCAGCAGTGTGCTCGAGTGCAGGTTTTGAACCATTCAACACGGATAGCTGATAGTTTGCCACAAGATTAGGAAGCAATACTAAGCTCATACAGAATGGCGCACCTTCTTGCATGTCCTCCTTGTCACTGGACGTATTAGCGGAGGTTGCTTCAGTATATCCGCACACTAGCCAGATCCATGAAAGACGTCGGCGGCCCTCACTGGAGTGATCTTCTGTGCCTTCCGTCATGTGACAAATGTCCTTGTCCTTGAGATTACGCAGCGCTTCAGTCCAACCGACTTGGCCAAGCAGAGGAGAAAGGCCTGATAGCGCAGTGTGGGCAGCACGATATTTTGCCGCCGCAGTGTTCACTTTCGCATCCACGACCTTGAGGCAGTTCTGGGCACGCGTATTTGCACCTTGGCCACGTAGGAACCTGTCCTTAAACCGTAGCATGTACACGCGGGAGCGCAGGGCTTGGCATAGCTCCTCAAGGGCATCATGTGCCTGTCCAAATCGGAGTTGCCATTCAATTTCTTCAAACCTAAGATCACAAGGGACTTGGCGTCGGATAGTAGAGGGTAACCATAGGCAAATGTCTTGCGGTTCTGTTGTATTCTCAGGATTAGGTGCAAATTTGAGTCATAGAGATATGACGGTAGGCATATACAATGTTTGCACGCTGCTCCACACTTCAATCTGTCTCTTCAAGGCATTTGCTTGTTGCTGAAGTCTAGTCTGCTGCACCTCTGTAGTGTGAGACCCGAGTTTGTCCAAGTCTGTGCGAAGTCGATGCCTCCAAGAATTCCCGTGAGCATGTCAAACAAAGTGATATGAATAGAACTCACTGTTGTTCCTCAAGATCCAGACTGTTACTTATCAGAATGCTTGGCGAAATATCCATATGTATGGGGGATTCAGTCTGCCAAGGTTCCTCTTGCGTGAGTTGCAGGCGCACGGTGGCTTGGGTGACTGCTAGTATTACTAGACTTAATTTCGACTTGTGAGCTAGCGAGACACGTACATTTATTAATGACCTCTAACACATTGGGCTGGGTCATATCATCCTCCCATGCTTTTGCCTCTTCCTTCCATCTCGCCAGCTGCTTGGCGTATTGTACGTTGAGTGACTTCTCAAATTCAACCAAATCCTCCTGGTGCTCATTCATCTCCGGAATGGCTGCCTTTAGCTTCCGCAGAAGTGACTCGCCTAGGCCGCGGCATCACAAACTGAATTTCACTGAAAACGAGTACTTTACCTAGGCCAGTAAATTTCTTCCAGTTACTATCTCTGATAAGATCGTCAAGGGTATCTCGGCGGTGCCCTGGACCCATCTCCTTGGTACTCGAAGTGACAGCATTCAGCGTGGACCAGCCTCGTTCTGGTGCCTCACCATCTGTGTGTGCCACGCCTTTCACATAATTAAAGGAGTATTTCCATTGGCATTCGGCCACGTGAGCAGCCAGATGAAACTTGGGAATAAATAGTACCACCTTTTTATCACCGTGTGGGAAATGGAGGGGTGGGGGAAGCGATTTCATATGTTCCCAAAGGTGCCGACTCCATTGGCAAACAATGTCGTAGGAAATATTGAAACTATTCAGAGTGGTGCCCTTGAATGCCGAGAAAAAGATGTAATCCATATTTACGTATCTGGAAAATAAAGGCAACTTCAGGAATGGAAGCACAGGTACCAAATGATATCAAACCTCTCCCCCTTTTGCAAATCGCCAACTCCTCGGGGAAGTTTCATCTTGTGTCTTGCACAACAGATGCTACCGGTGCCTGTGGCGGCTAAGCCTACTGCTGACTTTGTATCAGCATCGTTTACTGCTCCATGGCTTGTACATTGGCTCTTCTACACGATGAGTGAATTATAGAGAAGTAAATAAAGAATGTACTAACCTCTTGTCGGGTATCAGAGTGCTCGCTCAGATACTGTTTGTATGATGCCTCCTCCATGAAGTAGGCCCAACCATTACTGAGGCTTGGATCAACATTGTCCTTGGATACTGCCCTCCGCTTCAGGCGGAAGTTGGCATCAAGTGCCACAAATAAGGCATAGAGCCATCTGACAAAGAGTGAGCACGAAAGAACCGAGGCTAAGATCGACGTACTGCTTATTTTGGGATACATCTTTCCAATCCGCGGGTAGATTTTTTTCGGGGTGGGGACAAGCAGGACAGAGCACCGCACAATCACCTTCTTGAGTGTATTCGATGCCAGCAGGAACATGCCCACGGCCAGAGTGTTTCAGCATCTTCAAGTGACGCCATTCACAGACCATCCGCATAAATTGCTCATATCGATCCTAGCAATGGGAAGGCAGATCCATTAATAGCAGTCCATCAATAGCAATACGTGTTACCTTAGGCGGTGACAACCCCACATTATTTCCCCGACGAGCCAGAGCACTGTAAAAGTGATGTGCGGAGACTTTTGACTCAAGCAACAAAAGGTGGAATTCTTCTAGGAGGGAGAACGTTGCTGCAGTTCGTGGCTTGTCGGTGCTTGCAGGGAATAGCCGATAGCGTAGGAGCTAGTGCACGTGTGAGTCTGCAGCCTTGCAGCCACAGAACTGAAGAGTCATGGAATGGATCCCATTCCCGTTGATGATGACAAAGTCATCGGAGTGTGGTGCTTTCGGAAGGTAGCATGGATCTCCGGACACGTGGCCCAGCTGGATTACAAGACCCAGTTCCTTAAGTGATTTGCGAACCCAGACCATTCCTAAATTGTGCAAGTCAGAAAAACGGTGTATTGAAAACAGCGGTTAGACGAGCCTTGATCAAATGAAAGGGAAGGGATGCGTGAGACAACAATACACAGGTTTTACAATACATGTCGATGCCTGAACAATCATGACAACAGTGGGTTGCTGGTTTGGCCTTGCAGTGAGTACACAGAGTGGTTCCACATCGTCCTTCCAGACGAATGAATTCCCGAAGGAAGACATCGTGATCCTGCTGCATCCAAACAAGTAACGGAAAGTCCTATAATAACACTGGCTCGGGTCATGCTGCAAGTGCGAAATACGAAAAATAATTACTCCTGCAGTGCATTGCCTTGGAGCATTGTTGAGAATGGAAAGATCGACGCTGTCTGGTAGGTTATCAGTAACTTCTGGGACAACGTTTGCATCAAAATCGGAAGGCATAAACATGTCATCCAGCTGATTCTGGGGATCCTCGCTCGGTTGTCTCTGTCGCTCCCTGCGTTGTCTGATAGTTTTTTTCTTCACAGTCACTGATCCCGCATCGATCAATTGGATTTTCTGGTAATGGAGAGTAATCGAGTCGTTTAGCTTGTTCTGCTGATGATATATCTTTATCTTAGAACCCTTGATCTTGTTGGTGAGAAGGGGGGGCAGACGACGACCAGTGGTGGGAGTGGCATGGCCTAGAAAGAATCAATCAGCGTAGAGTGTCACAATGAAACTGACTTCGCATAACCAGAGGCCATGGCAGAATTTCGTCTTGCCGGATCAGTCTCCTTTGAGGAACCAGCATTCCTTGACATTAGATGTTGGTAGGGCCGGGTGACGTGGCTCTGGCACGAGGTTGAAGGGTGGGAACAAGGTGGGAATCAAGCGGCAGCAGGAGCGGACACCGCCACAGGTGTGAAACCAATCAAGAAGTGAGAAGACAACTCAGTTTGGACTACCCGCTGCCTCAACGCCACTTGCTCGGACTCTCTGCAAGAATCCTGACTGTTTATGCAATAGGGGTAGCTCACCGCAAGACCGCCGATTCTTTGGCTCGTTTCTTGTGCCCAACTGGGACACTCTGACAGGTGAGCACAATTTTTTCAGTATTCAACAGACTACAAAATGATAGTCATCTGGCTCAGGTCCTCACAACCATTGTCAACGCCTCTCTTTGATGGTAACAGTCATGACGACGCCTACATCTACCGATCAGCTCGAAGGTTTGATTCATTGTTGTTACTGTCAGTTAGTGTGGCTAAATCAGCTTCGATCTTAGAACTGCTGGCTCTCATCCAGAGCGTCAGTCTTTCTCCTGATGGTGCTGAGTGGGTTGTTGCGGCCGTACGCCAGCGTGCAGGTCCTTTGGTGACAGACCAAGTTCCGTCACTTTCTATTAGTGGGGTCGTTGAACCGCTGGACATGGTTGAAGTTGCTCCTGGGTCGTCCACTGAACCACCGCTGACAGCCAACCCTGTTGCCCTTCCGTCGACCGCAGCTAAAACCACTCCAACGCCTGTCGTGGTCAGCAAGCATGAAGCGATGACCCACAACGGTGTCATCTTCTACGTTCCTGGGGCAGATATGCCGGGTCCTTACTACCTCATTATGAAGGGCAGGGCACTTGGAATCATTTCAGGATGGTGCGTATTCAGTTTTCTAACTGTGTATCGGTGATCCATTGACTTCTATTGAAGGCACTGTGCTTCGCCTCTCGTCTCTGAGGTCCCTGGCGCCGTCTACCACAAGGTAAAATGTGTAACTCGGGCGCGGAATATGATGGAGATTGCAATCAACGATGGCAACACAGGGGTCATAACTGTGCAGAAGGAGAGTTCTTGAGCGTATTTCGCTAAAGTTTTTTGCTGTATATATGGTCAACGGTGAATGTAGCTGTGTTGAGATGCATACGAATGAGTGTTCGAACGGGCAGTAGGCCCTGAGTAACTGCATAGACGTGTTTACCTATGAACAAGGCCCCCGAGGGCTGAGTAACCTCATGATCTGAATAATGACCAAAGACCGAGGTTGACCGAAAATGAATAACGAAATAGCGCTACATTGTCTGTTCTATACCATGAACATTGGGTCTACATATTCAAGGTGCCTGCAACATGAGTAAATGATGATAATGTCGTACAAGTAAATCTCCTATACAGGAGTGCAAGAATCGGCAGAACTTCAACACTTTCCCATCTTGGTTGCTTGCACTCCCCATATTTCTCTCATTTTCTGGCCAGCTACGCCACTCACTGGCACCACTGTCACCTGTGACACGGCAATATGGGTCAACCAAGGATATACTTCACACCTGAAGAAAAAACCTTGGCTGCTTGTAGATATCGGGCAAAGTACTACGAGAAGTCAACTTGTCATTGGTTGTGTCCCCCTGTCCACACTAACCTTTCTTCTACAGGAATCGATGCACTATCAACCGGAAAGTCTCTGAGAAACACCAGAACAGGGAAGACAATAATACGAGGTAGGCCGGTTGTCATATCACACAAGTGACTTTCACATAACTTGGGCGTTTTCAGACCTCCTGAACCCCTTACGCGAATTGGTCAACCTCGTCAATCTGCAAGCACTATCCTGTCCCGATGGCAAGTATTATCTATGCACACGCATACTTCATCCACTGATCACATTAACAGTGCCGGTTGTGCGAAGAATAGGGAGGTCAAGTGTACTAGGTGGGCATATCAAACATATTTGACTGGTGTTGGGAGCTCTGAGTCCATGCCTTAAGCCCAGGCTCAACTTTGGGAAGCGCTCAAGGCGATCATTGGAAACTCCTTGCGTGAACGGACAAAGGCTCTCTGCAAACATTTTCTATCCTCAGGAGACTATGATGACATTTATGATGTGCTCTCCGCTGTCAAGCCCATTAGTGAAGAAATTCAGAAGGCCATGGTGGCCCAGTGTGTCAAAGGATATGGTACAGTACTGCCGGAAAGCTCACTTTCTAAAGCTGCTCGAACGACCATAAAGGTCCTGGAGGACCTTCTCATGAGCGCGATGGAGGGTGCCGATGTGACTGGTGAGCGGGAACACAAGGGTCTGTTGCTATACCAGGTTGTCTCCGACATCGTCTTGCAATAGGCAATAGATACTGAAATGGAAGTCTAGTCCTTCAGCGAATCCGAGTCAGATAATACCCACATCAAGACGGCAAGCCTCCATCTCAGATCTCCCAGTAAACACCATCCACGGACAACTACCAGGTTCGAGATCCAATTTAGATCGTTTACTGACCATTCACCCCTTAGATATAGCTGCATGTTTTCGTGACGAGCCCCCAACCGCCCCACACACTACATTGACCCGCGTGGTAAGACACTACTCCCCTCGTGCTTGCCCAGGTTCCGTGACCCACTTTTTCTGTGAATGTTGGCTAAATGTTACTTCATTTTCAGCCTCACCTCCCAGACATTCGTAGCTTTCGTGCACCTTTGCATTCGAAACTAATTCTCTTGCCCAAGAAAGTAAGTTGTACGGGTCTCCTACTCCCAATCTGCTGTTGATCAATTATAGATGCCGGAATGGACGACAGAGGAGCAGAAGGCCTTCCTCAAGAACGAGTTCATCGCATTCAAGAAGATAGGCAGTCGTAATTACACAAAGCATTGGGAAACACTATACAACAAATTCTTTCAGCAGTGGCCCGAGCATCCGAGCGCTCTACCTGGTGTGTTGTTAGATGCTGCCCTTACTGAAGATCAGAAGAGCTGTCTCACAGACGCCATCAATAAACGGCAGAAGCAGATCCAGCGTTGGATGCACTGGCACAATGGGGCGGGTGACAACCATGCAGCCAATAACAAGACCGCTAGAATTCTCAATGGCCTTCTCAAGCCGAAGACGCGCGTCAAGAAGCCTTGGGAAATCTATTCGAAGAAGTATTACGCGTTGTGCGTCCGACAGGAAGTAGAAGCAGGTGCTCAGATCGTCGACGTTAACAAGAAGATTCACGACATGTTTGAGAACGAGTCACCCGAGATTCAAGAGGAAATATACGAACTTCAAAAAGAGGACGCAAAGAAGAAAGGATCTCGCAAAATGGGGGATCAGGATGAGTCTGACGAAGACAAGCCAACCACAGAAACTGACCCGTTTGTTCGCCGTCGGTAAGTGCTGATCGATACGTATTTACCTCAGACACTAACTTGTTCAGATAGAAATATTCAACAGTGTGGTGGGGTGCTGCAATGCATTCTCGATCACCTGAGCGACAAAATGGGGTTGAGTTTCACCGTGTTGATGGGAGGAGATGACCCTCTTGACCCTGACGGCGGAAAATACATAGCAAGGTCAGTGCATTCCTTCACACTTGACGCGAAGACGTTCTGAATGTCATAAAGCGTCCATTCCGGAAAGACCAAAGACAACCTTGACTTTGGCGACGTCTATCCGAAGTTTGACAGCGAGGTGATTGAAGCATTCGGTGACTTCCTCGACAAGGTATTCGGTTAGTCCCATTTGCGCTCAGCTAAGAGATTGTCATAGGAAATACTTAACAGATACATTCACCAGATCCTCTGAAAAATCACGAAGACGATGGCAAGGACGAGACTGAGAAGGCCATTGTCGAGAGTGATGCCGTGGACGAGGGCTCCTCAGTGCTGAACGCTGGTGGGGGTGACGATGCAGACGGCGGAGACAGTGAAGAGGATGGGAATGGGAATGACGAGGAAGCGCAAGCACCCCCTACTTATAGTCTGCCGCTGACTTCGGACACTGCGGTCCTTGGAAGGACCCAGTCCCATCTTGCAACACCGGTCGCTTCAAACTCTGCTTCGCTTACAACATCCGACACCGCACCTCATCTTGCAACATCGTCCCCCCCTCATCTTGCAGTATCGTCGTCCCCTCCTCTTGCAATATTGTCACTCCCTCCTTCAACGTTGTTGCCCCCTCATCTTGCAACATCGTCTCCACCTCATCTTGCAGTATTGTCGTCCCCTCCTTTTGCAACATCGTCCCCGCCTCCTCTTGCAACATCGTTGTCCCCACCTCTTGCAACATCGTCCTCACCTCCTCTTGCAACATCCCCCATTTCACATTCTTTGGGTCCTGCAACACCTCTGGTCCTGCAGCATCTCCCTCCACTTACAATGTTCTATCCTTCGACATCGATGACATTCCCATCCGTGGCTACTCTGTCCGATTTCAGCGCTGCGGGCCCGTTTGGATCAGGAAGCCTTACCCGGCTTCTATATTCTGACGATCTACCGGGTTATTCGGATTTCGGGAGCTTGGGCTGGAATGACGCCTTTGGATCCGCACCAAATCAAATAACAGCAGGGGCGGGTATGCAAAACATGCTTACAACGTCAGCTTTATACCTGGAGCTCCCTGACTTCAATGTCAACGGTAATCAGTTTGATATGTTTGGGATTGGCGCCTCCAACCAGACGCAGCTCATGCCAAATACGTTCGATTTCACTGGAGAGGTTGGCAATCAAATCGACTGGCAGACGATAGCACCAGTCCTGCCCCCATTGCCTGCTCCTTGGTTCCCACTGGCGTCTACATCATCTGGGCCACTCTCCAACATCAATGTCGTTCCTACCCCAGTCATGCCTCCAACTCAGCCTGTGCCAGTTTCCGAAAGCGTCTCAGCGGAGGGCGCAGGGCCAAGTCAAATTAGTAGGTCCAAGCGAAAACATATTCCATCCCAGCGTGCCAAGCGTGATAATGCCATCGGCAAAGAGGATTGTGCCCCCCTGCCCACTACCGAGGCATCGAAAAAGCCGAAGAGCAAGAGGCCGCCCACCCAGCCTACCAATAATTCTCTACGAAAGTACGTGTTTTCGTCTTTGCCAGGATATATTATTAACACTCACAGCGGCTTATTCAGAAAACGCAAAATTAGCACTGAGTGATCATCACTTGCTGTGTACACTATAGTTCATGTAATTATCGAGTATCTAATATAACATTCTGCCATCCGATCCCCAGTAACATGTTTCTCACAACTGCGGTACACGGGAGGTGTATAGATGGGACGGGGGTGGTTTTGCAAGACACCATCGGAGTCAGACAAGGTCTTGCAAGTCAAGGGGGTCCGCGGGAAGCCGATGAGAGAGTGGTCTTGCAAATTAACCGGGGGGGCGAGGGGTCTTGCAAGTCAAGCGCATGGAAAGGGGACGGGAGAGGTCTTGCAAGCTATGGGGGACGCGAGTGGTGTTGCAAGACACTGGGGTTGGAACAGTAGGACAGGTCTTGCAAGTCGAGCGCGTGGAAAGGGTCTTGCAAGCTACGGGGGGACGCAAGTGGTCTTGCAAGACACTGGGGCTGCAACAGTGGGACGGGTCTTGCAAGTCAAGCACGTGGAAAGGGTCTTGCAAGCTACGGGGGGACGCAAGTGGTCTTGCAAGACACCTGGGCTGGAACAGTGGGACGGGTCTTGCAAGTCGAGCGCGTGGAAAGGGTCTTGCAAGCTACGGGGGGACGCGAGTGGTCTTGCAAGACACTGGGGTTGGAACGGTGGGACGGGTCTTGCAAGTCAAGGCGGCACGGAAGAAGACGGGAGGTGGCCTTGCAAGACACTGGGTTTGGAGTGGGATGGGTCTTGCGAGTCGAGGGAGCACTGCGTGGGACGGGGAGAACGGTCTTGCAAGCCAAGGTGGTGCACAGCGACAGTATAGGGGACGCAAGTGGTCTTGCAAGACACCATCAGAGTCGGATGCGCGGGAATGGGACAGGTGCTGCAAGACCACGAGTACACGGGAGGTATTGCAAGACAATGGTATCTGTGTGCAGCGCACATACCCATGATCGTAAGACCTGCAAATCAAGCACAACGATAACTACCATTGAATCCCGCAAAACTCTAACACTACAGCCTGAAATAGGCCGATGCAAACGACCAGCCAAGGGTCAGCCGAGCTGCACATCCCCCCGAGGCAGATGGATGGGCCGAGGGAGGTAGATAAGCTTATAGGTAGCAAATATCAGTAGTAAAATTGGGTAATAAGAGTATATGAAATGGATGACTGGGCTGAGATTCAGGGGATCGGTACTGATGGGTGGGCCGAGATCATCAGTAGTAGTATGACACGATGGGCTGAGGGCATACACTTATATACATGAGTGGGCCAAGGAAATATCCCCCACTAGACAAGGATTGACCCATGGAATCACTACCAGTGTAAATGGGTGGGTTGAGAAAGGAGCTACCAAGGTAATGGTTCGGCCCAGGAAATTACTAAATGAGTCGGCCCAATAAATTGTTACCAGCATAAAGTATCCGGCCCAGAAGATTGCTACCAGGATAAATGATTTGGCCTAGGGAATTGCTACTGGAATAAATGGGTGGGCCAAGGGAATGATATATACCGATATATATTGGTGGGCCGAGAACATATCTACTGTTATGTATGCATTGGCCGATGGAATAGTTACCGAGATAAATGGGTCAGCTGAGAAGGGAGTTACCAAGGTAAATGAGTCGGCCCAGGCAATAGTTACAAGCACGAATGGGTTACTAGGTCAACCGAGGGAATGATCGGTGTTCTGGATAGTTGGGCCCAGGGATTGGCTATCGGGATCAATGGGTGGGCCGAGTGTGGAGGCATGAGTGGGCCGAGAATGTCAGTAACAATATGTATGGCTTGGCCAAGAGGACATTTACCGATTGGAATGGGTCAGCCGAGGGAATGATCGGTGTTCTGGATGGTTGGGCCCAGGGATTGGCTATCGGGATCAATGGGTGGACCACAAATATCAGTAACAATATGTATGGCTTGGCCGAGGGGACATTTACTGAGTGGAAGGGGTCAGCCGAGGAAGCATGGGGAGGGCAGTAGAATAGAGGAAAACATATAATTGAAGAAATATCTAATTAGGAAATGTGGAAGAATGAGTGGCTGTTTTTGGATTGATCTGATTACTTTCTAAAAGTGGTTACATAATCACCTTCTGTGCCTGATGAGAGCCAGACCAGGACATAGGGCAAAGTGATGCATCAATAATGCATTATTGACCTAACAAAGTATATTAGTCTCTAGATAGAGTGATGCATCACAAGGATTGTCATGGTATTGCATCACTTAGTTGATGAGGGCCTCATGGATTTATGCATCAAACTAACAGTATGGCCTGGGTTGGGCCCAGGGATTGGCTATGATGTGTTGGACGATGGCAACACATGGCTTGTGTCATATCCATGACTTTTCGCCAAAGT
>JBBPSB010000615.1:0-14116 GCA_038093375.1 Xerocomus brunneocitrinus
CAAAGGACAGTTGCATATTGAGATAAAAACCTGAAAAACCTGAAAATACTAGGTATTCTCAAGTATTTATGAGAATATATGAGAATATCATAGATTATCCAGGGGGGGTTTTCCTGATGAAGACCCTGAGGACACACTGGGTGACGACGCGCATCATCCAGACGTACCCCCAGAGCCACCAGACGCAACAGAACGCGCGAGGGGAGGTGAGGGTGTAGAGCGGGTCGAGGCAGCCAGGTCGAAAGGGTCAGACGCGAGTGCAGAGGAAAGTGCACAGGCCATGGATGACAACGACGATACACGTTGATCCAGGAAGCCCATGGAACCCCCAGATTGTGCAGAGGAAGTCGCACGGGTTCAAGCGACGGTGTTGAGGAGGTCAGACAACAGCGCAGAGGAAAGCGCACAGGCACCAGACGAGGTGCATCAGTAAAAATGGAAATGTGTGGTAGCACATGCTATAAATACATCGCCAATTTCGGCACATGTCGTCGGCAACAACCTACAGTAGGCTACATCGACTACTGTCATCACACATCTGTACCATGTCGTGTACATAGAAAACCCATAAATGCATTTTGTTACCACTGACTACCAGTGCCTACTAGCCAAACATTTGTACTCAACGAAGCCGGGCAGTTGCGTAGTAGACCATGCCATCAATGGCATTGTGTCGTCGTCGTGTCCTCCTGGCCAGGGCGGCGGTGTGTTATGGGTGCAGCCATGTATGCATCGTTGTCGTTATCATGTGCTCAGGGCAGGACGGCGGTTTGTCGCGTCGTCGTCGTCACATCGTCAAGTCGCTGATGTGAGCGCGAGGGCGTGTGAGCAAAGATAGGGTGAGCGCAAGGGTGAGGGGTGACTCGGGTGAGCGCAGGACAAAAGTGGGTGGACAGTAGATGGAAACTCACGAGTCACAGCGAGTGGTCACGACGAAGACACGACAATTGTGCTGTCACGATCGTTGTGCCGTTGTTGTTGTCACGTCGCTGTTGTGAATGTGAGGGTGGGCATTGAGAGGTATATGCGCAAGGAGCACGACTCCGTCG
The DNA here is from genome assembly GCA_038093375.1 of Xerocomus brunneocitrinus. NCBI lineage: Eukaryota > Fungi > Basidiomycota > Agaricomycetes > Boletales > Boletaceae > Xerocomus > Xerocomus brunneocitrinus. The sequence continues at coordinate 1,050 of JBBPSB010000615.1, forward strand.
TCGAGCATGAGTGGGGGTGGCATAAGGATGAGGATGAGTGAGCGGTCACGACAACGCTATGACGATTGTCGCATCATCGTCAAAGTTGGTGTTGCAAGCACCAGTGTGTGGTTGAGGGCAGGGTAACTTGTACTAAGGGTGGACACCGAGTGGCCATGACGACGCCATGACAATCGTACTGTCATGATCGTCGCGTCGTTGTCGTCGTCATCACATTGCTGGTGTGAACGTGAGGGTGTGGCCGAAGTGGTCGGACAGCGACTCACGACGAGTGTCATGACGGCGTCGTAACGATTGTAATGTCGCAATCATCGTCGTCGTCGTCATGTCGACATTGCGAGCGTGAGGGTGTGTGTGTGAGGAGGTCGGGGTGAGGCAGGGCTAGGGCCAGGGAGTGTCATCGATGGCACTGGGCCATCGATAATGATGGATCGTCGTCGTTGTCACCTGTCAGACCTCGTCGCATGAGGTATGTAGTAGGTGAGAACGAGGGAGAGGAAGAGAGAGAGGGTGCTGCAGACCTATATGTGCCATCATACTTACATGAGTACTTGGACAAAACGAACATGCATCGACCAGAACTAGGGAGTCCGAAGATGAGTCACGTGGCATGGCGTGATGAGCTGAGTAAGCTTGCTGAATGAAATTTTCACCAAGTCCGGCGCAGCGTCCTTTGTATTCAAACCAGAGTCTCCCCACGATGTGACAATGTCAACAAAATGAGTTGTTTCGACTCACGGCATGCGTCGCCCGCTGTGCCATCCATCCAGCACCATCGCCAACGTTTTCCCGGTCCCGATCACCTCCAATGTCTCCCACTTCGATCTGGTCGCCCACTTGGCCTGGTAGGCCTTGACCTCAACTTTGCGCGCTTAGAATACCCTCACCCACCTTGCAACAACAACCCAATGACACGATGCAGACGATATCACAATGAGCACAACGTGAGGAGGACGACCATCAGGAAAAACCTCATTCTCTAATTATTCCATATTAGCTTTAATTAGCTCTAACTTTGGATAATTAGCCCTAATTTCCTCTAATTATCGATCCTAGCTACTTAGCTGGACTTTTTTAGTCCAATTCTAACTAGAGCTAATTAGAGCTAATTTTTGATAATTAGAGCCAGTTAGAGCCAATATTGCTATGTTATTTATGCTTTAGATTGATCACACCAAACAATATACAAAAGAAAACTAAATTATTATTAAAGCAAATGGTATGATATGACGACGGATGACAATGGTATAAAAAAGGAACACAAGCGGACACAGCAACAGGTATCACATAACCATGGAATTACTCGCCATCCATCCCATCAAGATCTAAAACCATGAGCGCAGCATTCTGGCTCTCATTTCCGACTGTCTTGTTCTGAGACATCTCCCTGTAAGCATCAGTAGTGAATCAGTTTCGAACACAATAAAATGATTTTGAAACATACTGGATGGCAGCATAAATATCCGCCATCATAACATGATACTTCACTGGCGCTCGCTCCTCAATTTGCTGAAGGAACTCAATGTGGTGCTTATACGTGTCGGCGAAGAGATTTCCAGAGAATTTAAAACTTGATCCATTCTGCTTGGATAACAGCGCAGCATGCGTCTGAAATCATAGTCAATCACCATAAATAAAGAGAAAAGGTGCCTACAGCTGTCGCAGCTAAAGCAATCATGGGCGGCGGTATTTCTGGACGGCGTTGTTTGTTCTGCGCAAGATTCTTGAAATGGGTGTTAAACTTGGCACCAATGGACTTCGGACCGTTGAAAAAGAGGCTTGCAAGGATTGAAATGATTGTTGGTGCTTGATACGGTTTGTTGCGTACAGGTTTGGGATTTCCTGCGTTCTGTGGGTTTGACATGAGCACGAGAATGAGCGATAAAAAATAAAAATAACCGAAAATTCCTGTACGTATATGTACACCTGGTCTTGTAACAGATCCTTGACAACTTCCGTGCAGTCGTGCCCCAGATGATAAAAGCCAGCAATTTGAGCGTTCGCCAATTCTTTCGCCTCGGATCGTACCAGGGGGATGCGTGGCTCAATCTATAAGAAACAGATGTAAGTCGAGGTGCAAACAAAAGTATAACTGTGATTACAAGACGGGCCAGTGAATCAGCATATCCAGGACGATGAAAAATATGATGTTCAATACTCTTTTCGAGACATTCCTGAGCGGCGATGAGAAGCGCCTCCCGTGCATAGGTGTTTCGATCGGTCAGCTCAGGATATGCATGCTCAAAGCACATATACGCCTTCGCGTGAAGTATTGCATTCTTTACGACTTTCCGAACCTGAGGGCTTTGGTCAGTCAGTCGGAGCTCACCGCCCTTTGCGTTTGGCACAAGCATAGTATCCTTGAGATTATCCGGAACCTGGGCATCCATGATCTCGACCTCGCTAGTGCCTTCAGTCTCGACCTTTACATCGTGCGTGATGTTGCAATCTTGATCTTGATCCATTGGAACATCTTCGAGATCCGGCCAAGAAGGAACCTATGATGCCATGGTGATGAATTGTGTTAGTGAGCCAGGTAGCTGCAAGTATATCAGACGCACCTCATTTGCAAACTTCTGCTTCCAGACTGATTCATGGGACTTGCTCACGAGTCGTGTGTCACCCGAGCGACACTCCTTGGTCACTGCCTTTGACTTCCTGTGTGAGCTCGTATGGCGATATGGAGTCGGTGTTGTAGACAATCTTTTGTCATGCTGAGCTCTGAGGGGAGCCGAGGGAAACTGGTGTAGTACGAACGGTGCATTAAACAAATGTTGCTTAATGAGTTCAATGCACTCACCTCCTCGAACAGCTTCCTCGCCACTTTCTCTGGTGGCTCGTCGTCATCTGACTCGGATACGTGTTCGCTTTTGGCTTCATCGACACTGAACTCTGAACCCGATGATCTTTTTCCCTCCTGATCCATGTCGTAGGTGCTGGAAGGACGACGGTCTTTGGTAGACTGTACTCGTGGCTGAACCGGTGTCTTTTCTCTAGAATCATCATCTCCTTTGGAGTCAGGTGTAGGAATATAGGATCCTAAATATGTTCTTAGCATATGTACTTGCCGTCAGAACTGATGATCAACAACTTACTCGACTTCAGCAGTGTTCTGTGATTTGAAGCCTTTGTATTGCAACTCACACCACCAGTTGTGGTGTTGAGTCGTTGCTTTACTGACACTGTGTAAGGTACAGTCAACTCTAACGCCGTCCGACAGGCGGTATATTGCTCTTTACCTGTGGTAGATTTGGTGCTGTTCGGTCCACGTTGCCGTTTGGAATTGATGGAAACCTCAGTCTCAGCGGTCGCCGAATCTGACCGTGAACGCTTTGGTCCCGCTGCAGTAAGCCAGACTGTAAGACAGTCGTGCGTGTTGTAAGTTGCGAGTCAAAAGTATGCACTGATCTTAGGTTGAGTCCAGTCACTTACCTTTATCCAATAGCGCTCTTGATTTTGCAGCTCTTGACTCTCTAGGAGGTATAGTCCTCGGCGTATGTGCTCGACTTGGATGTTCGGTCATTCGAAATGACAAGTGCGGCGTTTGAAGGTTGAATGCAAATGATCCGAGAATAAGCTAGGAATAGTACCGTAATGCAAGTCAACAAACGAAAGGAAAGTTGTGAAAATGTCAATGAGCGAAAGTGAGGCTGATGATAGAAAAGGAACGTTAAGGCAAGTGCTAGATGAGTCCCAAACGAGAGGAAAGTGTCAATGAGTGAAAATGTCAATGAACGAAAGTGAGGGTGACAGCCTGGCGCTAAGTGCTATAATGAAAGGCAAGCATGGGCAAATTATTGGTGATATTTTTGGTCGGACTTGGGTCGGACTGTGTTTTTTTTTATTTGATGGAGATAGTAAATATTTACAAGACAAGAAGATATGTACTACGATGGCGGACACACATTCCATGCATGAATTGTCCATAGACTCGAGAACAACGCTGTGTGATGCCCAAAATGGGGAATCGACCCAACTGACCAGGGGACGGCATAGATACATTGATTGCACACAGCCAGCTATATACTCGAAATGTATATGCAATGCAGAGGGAACAGCGTAAGTCCATAATAGCGCTTAAAGGGGGGCGACCAAAGGAAGAGGGTAGAAAAGGGCGGCATGTCTGCAAAACTCATCCCAGATAAATGACAGCGTGCCCAAAGGGCTGGGTTGGAGATGAACAAGATCAATCCCACCCTTTGTGAGCCAATCTTCGATGAACTGTCCTTCCATTGGAATCTGCGGGTTCCATGATTCCCACTTCGCACCTGGGAAGTATGGGTATGCTCCAATGAATGCAAGCCAGAACGCGTCACGACCCCACGTCCATTCCGGAATAGTGGTTACCTGCACATTGATGATCAGCCACTGCTCAATCTCCTTCGATAGTTTCATCCAGTGGTCGGTGTTCATGGGATCCCAAGTAGACGGCAACGGTAAAAACGGAATTGGAATATCACGATTTGTGTTCATCCAGTGATTGGCGTTCATGGGATCCCAAGTAGACGGCGGTAAAAACGGAATTGGAATACCATCATTTGCGTTGCTGCTCAGACCAAACTGCAAGCGTGAGGGACACGGAGGATTATGATTCGGGTCGAAGGAAGTGGGAGAAAGAGGCTCACACTCATAGTAGAAGCAGGACACTTGGGCTCCTCATTGACAACCCAAGCACCAGAGCGGACCTCAGGGAAGGTAATTCCTTGATATGCCTCAGATAATGACACGGATATCTCAATGGGCTATGCATATTTTCAGTTTTGAACAGAAGATGAGACCGAGTTAAACATACAATATCCTTCTGGAGAAGTCGCCTTGGGACCGATCCCGGAAAGCATATCGTGAATACGAGAGGTTGTAAGTAGACGGTTTCCATATCTGAATATTCGACCTCAGGATAGACGACAGTCCGGTATGATATAACGGATGACATAGAACAAGGAGAAAATGGATTTGGAGCCAGAGAGATGTTAGGATCAGCGAGAATTGGAGACTTGGAGCACGGTGCTGCTTGCAGGCAAAGACGTTCCAAGTGACAAAGTGAAACTTTGCCAGGCATCTGCTCACGTGAAACTTCTCAATTCCACCAATTCCACTGCCGGACTAGTCACGATGTCAAGAATTCAATGCAACGGCTGTTTCAAAACGTTTGCTGCTACTGGACTTGGTCGGCATCTCGCTCAAACACAGAATCCATGATGCAAGGCCTTATATCAATCCTCTCGTTCCTTTGTTCCTCGTCCGCAGTCTGAATCTGATTCAGAGCGGATAGAAGAGAGTCCAGCTGTCGGTGATTACTCGGGAGCATATGCAGAGGCAGAATTAGAGTGGCCTCCAGAGGAGAAATATCTACACACATCAGAAGATGACGACTCTTCTAATTCCTCCTCCTTCTCCTCCTCCTCCAATGACGACTTCGCAGACGGCTTGAATGATGGGAGCCAGAGCAACCAGACCCAGAGGCTGCATACGACGATGAAGTGCCACCCGCTGATGAGCCTCACCAAGCACACGAAGATGCCGAGCAAGCCCGCCAGCGCTATCATGATGCCGAGCAAAATCTTCGCAAACCTGTTGTCATCGAGCATTATCCTGATGCACGAGCAGGTCCGTCAGTTTCACACCCATGGATTAGAATGACATCCTCACCAACTTTCCACTATAGGTCGGCCGATTTGGTCTCAAGTACAGTCCCCGGTCAACAATCGTATCTATGGGGATCAACTCGGGCCCAGTGGTGGCGCAAATCCTTATGCACCTTTCGCATCTGAGATAGACTGGGGTGTTGGGCGTTGGGCAAAATTGCGCGGTCCCGGTTCTAATGCGCTCACAGAACTTCTTGCGATCCCAGGGGTGAGTTTAAGCCTGTTGTGTATTCTACAACGCTAAGCGTGTTACAGGTCGCGGATAATTTAGGACTCTCGTTTCGAAATGCCAAGGAGCTCAACGCCATTATCGATAAACAACTCCCTGCAAGCCGCCCGCAATTCAAGCACGAACAGATTGTCGTCGCGGGTGTTACAATCTTCATACTTTTCCCTCGTATCATCTTGTTTTCTTTCTTTTCCTATCATCATACTTGGAGAGGTACGACGACTTCCAACGATAGTTTCCTTCTCATCGTCGGCCCCCGCACCATCTTCTTATCCCGCTTATGACTTCTCCCTATGGACCCTTCTCTCCCACGCTGATTCTCTCACATCAGCGAATCTTCCCGCATATCACCAGTTCTTCCACGAACCGCTTTCGGTTTATTCCCTTTTATATTCTTATCTTTCTCATGGTCTGTGCGCGCTGGTCATTCGTATATAAACCTTAGCACTTAACCATGTATTCCCCATTCTTGATCTGCGCAATACAAGCGTAACTTCCAAGTCTCATCCTTCGAGTCTACCTTGAGAACCTTCCTCGGAACGTTCTAACTCTTGTCCTTGTTTATAAACTCTCTTGAAAACGTAGCACTTCGGACGTCGGTCTCTTCGTGAGTATCGCCCGTAGTCGCGACTAAGTAAAGAGACTTCCTTGTACGCTTCGCGTAACACGTAACTTGTACAAAGGTTTGGTGAACCTTCCGTACGTCTCTTTACCATCCTCTTTCCGATCTAAGTACTGATGTGCATTCTTCTGCAGTGCAACGTCTCTTGTAAGTCCACGACAAGGACGATCTGCGCAGACTGTGTCACTTGACAAGTGGTACGAGGCCGGAGGGGTAGTCAATACTATGTGCGTTCTCTTTCTCTTCAGCCAACAGCGATTTCACTGTCAATTTTAGCTTTCTCCATGAACTGTATACATTTGAACGTGAAGACTCTTTTGTCAATTTGTCCCGGGTCAACCCCGGCTTTCTATCTACACGTCGCGTGTCTTCTATGACAAATAATGTCGGCCTCATCATCGGTAACCACAACCATACCGATTTCCAGTATGCAATGTGTGTCTCCATCATCTACGTCGCTGACTGTAGCCTGTACACGCCCTGTCGCCCTTTCACGCTCGACGGTCCTGGTCTTCGCGTTATCGAAGGAGACTTTCTGATTCAAGAATTCGAACGACTCCTTGGATGTGTCGGCGCTGTGTTCAAAACACCTGCGTTCGGGTTCGATTTGTTTACATTCCATTTTCAGTTTCGCACTTTTGTGGAACGTCAAACAGTTGCCAATGGAGACGAAGGTGCCCTTTTATCCATGTTTTTTTTTTGGCTTAGTTTGATTGATACATTGATCTCTTAGTGTCTCGTACTCCCGAAAAATCTGGGTCAAAGTTTGCAGTTTCAGTCACCAGCCCGAGTTCTGTTTTGACGTCGACAACAGTCCGACTGGCACTCCCTGCCACAGAGCGCAGTAAGCACTTTAATACAACGCTTGTTCAGAGCTGATCTTGCCTAGTTCCAATTTATGACTTTACAGGCAGAGTTCGTCTGTTCGATCTGGCGATTGACCTTCATCCTGCAAAAACCAACACGCCAATGTACGAACAAGACATCCCTAAAGATGTGCTTCCATTAGTAGCTTATACAATGAACACCTACGAGCGGAAGATGGATCCTAGTGTCCCATACCTTGGGTTCAATCTTCATTGGACAGCGTTGATTGGTACGCCTGCACCGTAAATGTGCTGATGTAGTTGTAGGATCGCCTTCCTTGGTGACAGCATTTGGGCGGGCCACTCATACATCATTTGTTTCACATTCGCGATCGTCTATCTAATGTTCACTGTATGAATCTTCGTCTCTGACTTTGATGAAGAAGTTTGGCATCTTCTGGTTTTGGTTTTGTCTCTTAAATCTTTGAAACATGTCTACATGATTTTATTCGGGCTAGTTGGTTGTATTGATCTCCTACATTGTGGTGTTAGCTTTTCACACAGAGTGCGACTTCGACTGGTACAAAGAAGTCTACAGAGCGCCGCTACCAATGAAATGTGAGGTCCCGGGTTGCCTGCAAGGCCATGATATTGATATGTCCTAACTCACCGAATTTCACATGCAATCGCTGACACTTTAAAGACAAATTTCATCCTGTCCTCCTTTGCAAGCGAGTGCATCGTCCCCCAGTCATTCATTCACTGCGCACCGTTACTGCATTGAACACGAAGCAATGTCGTTATTGTATCATTGTCTGCTTGGTACATGCAGATGTATATATTCTTCAGATACTTTATACACTAATTATCTCCCAGTCGAGCGTCAACCTGATTCTGGAGATGTTAGGCTCTCCGTCCTCCTATTCCACGATATTCTGCAGGAGGGATTGCAATGTTTTGCAGCTGACTTGGGTTGGTCGTCAATTAATGCGACAAGGATTCTGGAACTCACTGCTTCCATTTCAGACGCAGTGTCATCAACATTACCTGCTAATTTTGATCTGATTGGTAGCACTGACTCCGAGGTGATCTGCTCCACAACCATTAGTATTTTTCGGGATGACTTTCAGTCTCGTCATGGCCGGTACGTTTCATTCATAGTTTTCTTACTCGAGAAATCTCATTTATGATCATCGGATTCCATTAGTGATTCTTCGTCTTCTGATCATTTTCAATTGGTTGTTGTATCACTCACGAGTTTGAATAACACAACTATTGCAGATGTGGTGGGTAGAGTGGTGGAGACGCATCAGTCTTATACTTGAATAGTTTTCTGCGACTGACTTGCTGTTCGACACACATGCACTGTGTGCCGTTCACAATGTACACAAATTTTGTTGGATTCTTACCTATCCGCAATGATCAATGCACTGTGAAGTATACGCTGACTGTAAATTCTTCACTGCATAGTCTACACTTATCACCGTGAGATCCTTTGACGAGACGATTGATGCACACATGTGACTTGGTATGACTCATGCGCCACCAGAACTTGCTGACTGGGAATTTACCGCCATTTGAAACATGAGGTCGTTCGTCCTCATTGATTTCACAATCAGAACATGTTGCGAACTATACACATACGTACCATCCTCATCCTGCTTTCACTAACTTGGTTGCTAGGCAAATATCGCCCATATGTGCTACACTCTAGCTCAAACATCTCCCGCTGTGATGAAAACGTGGACAAACGACTTTCCATCGCAAATAGTATTGAATTGTACCGACCTGATTGCAATTTTTCACAGCTGTTGTGCACTGTTTTACATCCTCTTTTGCAGTTCACGCTAGACGATGATCCAGACCTTGGGGATCAACCTCTGAATTGTATGACAACTGACAGTTATGTTTCGTGTCCGTTGCTTGTCATCCACAGTCACCAGTTCTGTTATATGGAACTAAACATTTTTGCTATGTGTACCTTTTCAATGCCGATTCAACAATTTACTCATGAAGTGTATCTTCCCGCAGACCTTTGTATCTCGGCGCCTGTTACTATTGATCCTCTACAACTAAATGACAATGACAATGGTATTTGTGCAATGTGTGTTGTGTAACGTGCGGCTGATATTTCTTATAGATTGTTCGGTAGAGCGGTCATTGCAGTATGCATCCGTACGTCATGGTATCAACCAAGCATGGTCTCTTTTGTTCATCGGTTTGATGGCCGACTAGGTGAGTTGTACTCCGTTACTTGTTCACTGTTTAACTCGATTTGTCCGCCATTCTTTCCGAGGGTTATCACCGCTGAAATCTTGAGAATCGGCAACATTTGTTGTGGCTTTGAGGATATGATCTATGGTTCATCATTCAATGATGAAGTAAAGTACATGATAACTATTGGCGCATTGAAAGGTACAGAGGTTATGATAGAAACACAAAAATTATCTTCTATGCCATATGCTCCTATAGGAGTCTTTACTATACATGCTCCGATTGGAGTCTTCACTTTATTCTCTGCTCGAAAAGGAGTCTTTACTTTTCTATCTGCTCCCCAACAAGTCTTTACTTTGATGCCTGCTCCAATAGGATTCTTTTCTATGACATTCACTCCTGTAGGGATAGTTGATAAACCTTTCACTCCCATATGGGTCTACATTTCAAAATCTGTGCCAATAGGTGTCTATTGTACACTGTTGACTACAAAGGGAGAGAAGTTCATATCTATCAAGGAACAGATGGGAATAGCAACTGGTTGGCCAACTATGAACAATATACATGACAAAGGTTCAATATTGTTTGGTGTAAAAGGATTTATCATATTTTTACATGGCTCCAATGTATCTTTTGTGCCAGGAATCATTCGTACACAGTTTTTAGTGTGTGTCGCAAAACTTGTTTGTATCTGCACAATCACACTTAAACATGATTATACTATGTGAAACAACCCTAAGCCACTAGGACTTTGTCAGGTTGCACTAGACTGCTTAGACTTAGGAGAGGGGACTGGCTTAGAGGTAAAACTCCAAGGAGAACCAGACTGGAGGACGTCTCCAGCTGGGTCCTTGGCTTATATACTAAACTAATGTATGTACATGTTGTGACCAGATCTATCCGATCAGTATCTAATAAGTCCATAACCTATACCCACAGGGCGAAGGGTATATCCATGAGGTGTGTGGCATGTGATGTGCATGGTACGAGATGAAAAGCGTGAGGGATACATGTGTGTGCAGCGACACATGTATGTCATGAGGAAAACATATGGCGGGTCTAGCCCATGATGTCATAGATGACGGCATGCTTCTAGATGGGTCCGGATCAGGGCCAGCACTTACGGTCTAGCCTGGCTGTACTCCCTTGATAATCTAGATTAGATAAGATAAGAGATAAGATAACGACACTTGGTCGCTTGAGAGCATAAATGTTTTAGGGGCAAAAAGTGACCCTGTAACACTATGATTGTTATCAAACTTTACAATATCCTTTCTCCTATAAGCTATGATATAGATATGCGGATCAGATCACACAACATTAGAACACATTTATCATTCAAAGCCTCTTCACAAACAAATGACGTTCATGAGAACTTGGACGAATTTCCTCACATTGGAGGTGGTCGGGCAAGAAAATTGGATAGCATTTTTGATGCATCAGAATTGAGACCTTATGTCATCCATGTTACTGGATCTAGTATGCTTAATGACAACACCAAGTACAAGTTCAATGACCATGTGTCAACACAGGAAATCTTTTCTATGGAAATATCAGAACAGATTATGGCTAATGTTCCCTTGTCTATACTGGCACAGAAATTGCCAAACTACATGTTAAAAAACATCATCCGTGACTATGGAGTTTTTGTTCCACAGAGATCATCAAAAGTTCAATTAGCTAAACTTGTACATCAGATTGCTGGGTCAGACAGTTGCTCTGATAGATTTGTGAGCATTTTACTCTGTGTGCTGACCAACCTGTCAGATTGAAGCGCAAGTGTAACAATGACGATGTAATAGCTTGTTCATCAACTTCAGAAAGCTTTCCACCAACCTCACCTTCAAGAAATTTACGTGACAAAATCTTGCAGTGATTTTGTTCAGACACATCAGTTGACAATTTAATAGAACAAGGTTGTGCAGTATGTGGGCAACTTGTTGCAGCAACATCTTTGGTTGTTTCAATTGATGATTTAACTACTTCTCAAATGTTATGCTTGAATCGTGAAGGTATGTGTGTCACAAAAAAGGAAAGAACACATCATCTTGATTCTCACTTGGAACTGAAAGGTCCTATTCTGGCTCCTCATTGCTGTAAAATATGCAATCAATGCTGGAAAGTGTTACAAAGAGACAAATGCCCAACAATGGCATTAGCAAACTTTATGTGGTATGGTGAAACTCCTCCCCAACTATTAAATCTAACTGAAAAACTTTTAATCTCGAGAGTAAGACAAAATAGATGTATGTATCGTTAAAGTGTTGAGTTCAGGATCCCGCAAAATGATTGCAAATGTAATCTCTTTTCAACATCCTACACATAAAATATATTCTGCATTGCCCCCCCCCCTCCATCTGAGCTTGATGATATTATTGCATTTATATTCACTGGTCCATCACCTCCTACAGAAAATGACTTTAAACGCACTCCTATGCTAGTTCGATGTAAAAAGGTTTTTGAAGCTTTATATTGGCTACGATTAAATCATAAAGATTATGCCAGTCTTGAGATAGCACTAGATAATCTGATGAGTTATCCAGAAAACACACCCCCTGTGGTTGTAGATTACCGACTATCTTCTGGAGAAAGACCTATTGAAGCACGTGCAATTCATGATATTAGATTAGATGATGGTACAGAAGAAGGTATGTGTCCATTGACTGTACATGGAATCACAGGACAAAATTACACAGAGTTACCATTACATGCATTAAAGGCCTTAGCATTGCAACATTTGCAACAAGGAGGCAAAGCACTTGCAGTTGGAAGAGAGGAAGTTCCAGAAACATTGTGGAAAAATCCCTCTCTATATCCTATGATCTTTCCTTGGTTGTTTCCTTATGGATTGGGAGGCTTGGGGTTAGATGAACACAAATGTAAAATATCTGATCAATAATGAAAATGTCATCTGATGATGTATTATGACAAGTGTTTTCAATGTGATGAGACTTTTGCACTTATTGCGTTCAACCATGAACAAATTAAAACAGCAACTACAAGTAGCTTTTTGATGACTAAAAGATCATCTTTCACATCGACTGTTGACAGACTTTTCTCAGTCAATCATTCAACTTTAGAAAGCATTGCCACAAGATTATGCAATGGTAACACTGTTATTCCTACATCTGAAAGTGAAAAGGATTGTTACCAACTCATTCATGATCTGGATCTAATAGGCAAAGATGTAAATGGTTCACTCACAAGCAAGCGATATATGTGGAATGAGATTTGGTCTCTAATTACTTTCAAAGGAGCGCCATCATGGTATATCACTTTATCTCCTGCTGATGAAAAACATCCAATATGTCTTTATTATGCAGATACAAATGAAGAATTCTCTCCTAAAATTCTGGCTCAATCTGAGCGACGAAAACTGGTGTCACAGAATCCTGTAGCTGGAGCACGGTTTTTCCATTTGATGGTTAGCATGTTTATTAAACATGTATTAGGATGTGATCTGGAAATTAAGCTTGGCATGGATTGTGTGTATCCTCGAGGTTTTTATGGTAAAAGTGATGCATTCTATGGAACAGTTGAACAACAAGGAA
>JBBPSB010000616.1:0-14108 GCA_038093375.1 Xerocomus brunneocitrinus
TCCAAATCATATATGAAGATGTTCAGAAACAGGTTGATAGGATCACACTTGGTTAGCCAAGGTCCCATGATGGTGTGGTAGAGCATCAACAAGCAGAACATTGACCTTGACTTCATAGAAAAAGAGTTCATTCCTAATGTGAACAACCAAGGGTTGAAGAATAGAGTAATAGAGAACACCATCATTGTTGATGTGAGGAAAGAGTGGTTGCAAGAGGGCTGTCTGGAGCCAATGAACCAAGGCCTATGTCATAACCATGTACAATAGACCATGCCTATGGTTGACCAGGAACCCTGTTGCATGATACTGTACAATAGAAATCACTGCATGCAATACATGTAGTGGTTTGCACCCATCCAAAATATGTATATTAAATATACCAAGGCAAAGGAGATGAAGAGGTTGGCAACATCAGTGAAGGGCAGAAGAACATTGGCTGAGGGTGAAAAGGAGGCCTCAAGGATCATAGACAAGCAAGGCATGTGGTTGGTGAAATTCTGGGATGAGAGTGAGTTTTCGTGTTAAACATATCAACATGATATGCAAGTACTGAAACTAGTAATTCCAACCAAGCTACCCAATACTGTTTTAAGGAGAGCCTGGTCATCAAACATCATCTCACAGGGAACAAGGAACCTGCAAACCACAATGACACTGATCATGATGACTTAGTTGACTCAGATACTCACTTCATTGGGGGGAGTTACAGAGGACTCAAAATAATCATCCTACATCAATATCATTCTCTCAAAGCTTCAGATCATATGGAGTGAAAATATCTTACAATAACCTACTTTCCAATAAGGCAATCTACAATGTGGCTGTCTGCTGTTATGTATGAGAGTACTTCATATCCTGTACCATGACCACAGGACTCAAGTGCTCATCATTTTTCAACTTGGAATCCTATAATGAGTGGAGTAAGCAATCATGATAATCAAATGTCAAATCAAGCCTTCTACATGATTTCAGATCGTGAGACATTTCACCAAGCATATAACCACTGTACTGGACTTTCTATTGATGCCTTTGACTGTGAAATCTGTTGCTATGGCAGAATGAGAAACCAAACAGACAATTGACTACATCAAATTGGTAATGGAAAAGTTCAAGGCCAGCTCCAGACAAGTGAACGTGGATTACGCCCTAGCACACAGCCTTTGGCACAATATGGATCACATTCCATGAGGACTTATATTCTATGATGTCAACTATTAATACAGCAAGAAGTTAAGGGACTGTTTGAAGGGCAATAAGTTTATATCCTTACCATCAGAGATTGAGTTAGTGCCTGCATTCAGTGTTACGAACAGTACTCATTTTCTCTTATCTTTTGATTTTATCTTTTGCAAGTGACTCATGATGACTCACGTTCAAGTCACATTGAGTCACAATGACATGTGCATTGCCATGAGGCATGACACAGCCCATCTAGTCATACACTGTCACAGCCTTCTATTCATATCCGTGCTGTGTCAGGTAACTATTCTTCCTATCATGATAACAGACCATCTAGTCATACACTGTCACAGCCTTCTATTCATATCCGTGCTGTGCCGGGTAACTATTTTTCCTATCATGATAACAGACCTTATCTGTACCCTCAACCCACAACTCCTCAGAGTCCGTTCCATTGGATCTCAGAAGGGCACAACCTACAAGGCACTGTTGCTACAATTACTGTGGATACCAGTGCAAACTTGTGTCACACAGCCATGATGACTCGTCAGGGTATAGGGTTACTATATTTACGATACAATTGGTCAGATCTAGTACAAACAGATGTACATACCCTGGTAGTATATAAAGGCCCAAGAGCCGATGTCATATCCATAATATTTGCCAAGTCCAACTCCGGACCTCTAGACCAAACTCCTCACCAACTCCGGAGTGTTCTTGCCCAAGATGTAGTCACGGGTGATCGGACTTGTATACCCGACACTCTATCCTTTTACACTCTTCTCCATTCCATTCTTACGCTAGACTACATGTAGTTATGCTACGCAGTTACACAGTTTTCCATAGTATTACTCTGGACCTGCGGACTGCGCTTCCGCTTACTCTACAATACCCTGGACTCTGTATATAAACTCGAGTACTCCAATGCATCCACCCCAGTCCGAATATCGACTTGATTAAACTCCTGTCACTCTCGTCTCACTCCGACCAATTCTGTTTAGGTTCTAACACACTCGTGTTAGGACTTACACTTTGATACGAGTCCCACCTCTGAAGTTCTGGGACCGGACTTACAACAAGGGCGCACCACACAAGGTGAAGCCAACGTCCCGATGTAAAACAGATAGTCAGTGTGTGATGGGTTTAGGGATGCGAGTATGACTCGTCCCAAGGGAGGTAGGATGCAGGATAGACAATGGGAGGGTTTGCAATGACAGACCTTGATGTTGTGGTGAATCCGATGGAATCCGGAAATGCGGATAAGTGTGGGAAGGCGATGACGAACAACGAGCAAACGATGAGGAAAGATAGGAGAGCAAGCTGAGAGTGCCGAGTGCACTGAAACACGATGAATCCGACGATACTGAATTGGATTGACGATGAGGGGAACGACGACGAGAAGACTGAAACTGTCTGACCTCAATTTCCGAGTGAAAGAAAGATGTATTTGAAATCCTGAGGACAGGTCTTTATAGTCTAGGGCATGACCCTGACTTTGTAACTATGGGAATGAAAATGGGGACATGATTGAGAAATGAAGCAAATACGAAGCGAAGCGGGTAATGATAACAGAACAGAGATAAGATAATAATAACAGACGAATGACAGTGAATCCGAATCAAAATAGACATCATTCGACGAATCCGAAGAATTCTGGATTGAAACGATGAAGGCGGATGAGACGAACACATACCGGATACACATGGATGGGGACGGATGAGCGATATGATGCGACGACGATGTTTTGCTGACGATGCTAGATCTGTCAAAGATGGGAAAAATGTTCCCTTCACACCTAGAGAGGCATGACTCTCTACACCGACCGCACGAAACAAACTCCGGAGTTCCAGAGTTCGCACTTAGGAGTTTGCATGACTCTAACAGTATATTCAAACTCCCACTTGTCCTAAGTTCTATTTTCATGGGCACTCGTACCACATGCTCACTGACTCGTGCCTTTGGCACAAATTACCCCCCAACCATAAATCCTCTCCACTCTTTTGGCAGTGCGAGAGCGGACCCGGAGCAGACCCAAACCTTTCGTAGCTTTTCTGCTCAATGGGTCTCCGCCTCCGCCTCCGCTTCTGGGTCACGCCCCCTACCGCGTTCTCCCCCTTCGGAGGCACGTATCATTGAACTCCTTGATGACGAAGAGACAACCCGACCTAGTATAAGCATCGCCATAGAGTACTCCCCACGCAATCCCCCTGGTCCTTCAATGATGCCGGATGTCCCCGGAGGTGATGATCCTAATGGTCCCTCCAGCTCCGACTCCGACTTTCCCAGAGATGACCCAATCCCTGACCCATTCAATGTCAACAACGAGCAGGTTCCGTGCAATACGCTCACCCAGCTAGCGGATGCCATTAAAAGTCTTGCTCATTCCTCCCGTCATACCCCTTCCGAACCCACTCTGCGTGCCAAAGTCCGAGAACTGGGCCGGTTTGACAGGACAGACCCCAGCAAACTCCGGGTCTTCTTGGTGCAGCTGGAGCTCAATTTCCAGGACTGGCCTACGGCTTTCCGTTCGGAGCGAACAAAGGTTATCTTTGCTCAATCATCTCTCAAAGGTATCGCTCTCAAATGGTTCGAGCCAGACCTCCTGGACATCAGAGATCCTCTGTACCGTCCGCTCTGGATGGACAGCTTCAGGAACTTCGTCCTCAAGCTTCAAGGAAACTTCGGACCCCACGACCCTGTTGGAGACGCCGAACATCAACTTGACCATCTGTTGATGTCAGACAGACAACGTTCAACAAGTACATCGTCAAATTCAACTGGATCGCTTCACAAGTCCGGGGCTACAGAGAGGGTGCCCTTCGACACCACTTTTACAACGGTCTACCTGATTGTATCAAGGACAAGGTTTCCCATGTTGGGAAGCCTCCGACATTCTCCAAGCTCTGCCACCTGGCACAATCCATAGATGCATGCTACTGGGAGCGCAAGTCTGAAGTCAGTCGCCAGATAAAGCCCTCCGCTGCTAAGTTGTCTCCCGACAAACCCTCCACCCCATCCTCCACTCCATACTCCGGTGGCCACAAGGACTCCAAGGACTCAAAAGAGTCTAAGGAGAAGGCCGCTCCCACTTCCTCTGGGCCCCTGAAGCCGGACCTTTCGTCGAAGCTAGGCAACGACGGTAAACTTACTGCCGTTGAGCGCAAGTGCCGCTTCGACTTCAAGCTCTGCATGTTCTGCGGGCTTGGCGGTCATATGGCTAAGGAATGCCCTATGTCAACCTCCCGTTTCACCAAGGCTTGTGCTATGGCAAGCACTCCAGAAGCTACTCTGGAGGTCTTCACTTCGGAGGCAAAAAATTAGCCCGTGACCTCCCTGTCTCTGCACAGGAAGGAGGTCGTGTTGAACCCGGCTGTGCACCTAAGGAGATTCGTCTCAACATGTCCGCTCTCTCCGATCCGAACTCCCTTATGCCTACTGTATCTCTAGCCTCTTTTCCTATTTCTCCTTTCTCCGCTTTAGTAGACTCCAGATCTTCTGATTGTTTTATAGATACTACTTTCGTCAATAAGAATGGACTTTCAACCTACCCCATTCCCTTGCTCAAGCTTCGCCTCTTTGATGGAACTAGCAATAGCACGATCACTCGCGTGGTAAATCTCTCCATCCGCTTTAACTCCGGTGATATCACTCCAATGTCTTTTTACATCACTCCGTTGGATGGTTCCTGTTCCCTTGTCCTTGGACACAACTGGCTCACCCGCTACAATCTGTTGATTGATTTGGTTTCGGGCAGTATCTCTTTCTGCTCACCTGAACAGACCATGCCGACAACTCTGAGCTCTCCTCCGCAGCCTCCGGCTGAAAACCCACCCTCTGATTCACCGAGTTTCTCCGAACGTCAGGCTCCACACATTGCTTTGATCAGCGCGCCTGCCTTTGCTCTGACATGTCGCCTAGGAGGCTCTGTGCAGTTTAGCCTGCAACTCAAGGAGAGTTATCTCTGCTCCACCTCTACCTCCACTTCCAACCTTCCAGAAAAAATAGATCTCTCCGGAGTTCCTCTGGAGTATCACGAGTTTGCTGATGTCTTCAGTAACAGCCGAGCTGACACTCTTGCTCCACATCGTGAACACGATCTAAAGATTGATCTGGAAGAAGGTGCTTCCCCTCCTCTGGGAACCATGTACTCCCTTTCCACCTCCGAGCTAGGCTCGCTCCACACGTTCCTTGATGAGCACCTCGCTATAGGGTTCATCCGTCCATCTTCCTCCGCTCATGCCGCTCCAGTCCTCTTTGTCCACAAGAAGGACAGTTCACTCTGCCTCTGCGTCAACTTCTGTGGCTCGAACAAAATCACGAAGAAGGACTCCTACCCACTTCCTCATATCTCCGATCTCCTAGATGCTCTGAGTCGCGCCCACATCTACTCCAAAATTGACCTCCGGCATCCATACCATTTGGTCCATACTGCTCTGGGCAACGAATGGAAAACTTCCTTCCGGATGCGCTATGGCTCCTACGAGTGGCTAGTAATACCCTTCGGACTTACAAACACCCCGGCAGCATTCCAGTGTTTTGTTAATACAGTTTTTGCCGACCTTCTTGACATTTTCGTTATTGTTTACTTAGATGATATTTTAATTTTCTCTGAGGACATGGCCTCCCACAAGGAGCATATCCGCAAGGTCCTCTGCAGACTCCGAAAGGATGGCCTCTACGCAAAATCCGAAAAGTGTGAATTCCACACAGATTCTGTCGAGTACCTCAGGTACTAGATTTTGCCCTCCGGTCTCACCATGTCTCTGGAGATAGTGAAGTTCGTTCAAGACTGGCCTGAACCTCGCAAAATCAAGAACATCCAGTCCTTCCTCGTATTTGCCAATTTCTACCACCATTTTATAGATAATTATTCGGACATTGTCATTCCTTTGACTTGTCTCATTCGCAAAGGAATTCCTTGGGACTTCAGCGACTCCTGTCGCTCCGCCTTCAAACTCCTGAAAGACATTTTTACGTCTACTCCTATTCTCACTCACTGGGTTCCTGATGCTCCGCTCATCCTAGAGACCAACGCCTCCGACTATGTCATCGCTGGTATTCTCTCCATCCGGTGCTCGGATGACGAGATTCGGCCTGTTGCTTTTTATTCCCGGACTTTGTCCGCTCCAGAGCTTAACTATGATACCCACGATAAGGAGTTACTGGTGATCCATGAGTCCTTCTGGACTTGGCATCATTACCTTGAAGACTCCGCAACTCCAGTTGATGTTGTCACCGACCACAAGAACCTAGAATACTTTGCGACGACTAAACTCCTGACTCGCCGGCAAGCCCGGTGGTCGGAGTTCCTTTCTCAATTCAATATGATTGTTTGCTGGGGGATAAGGACTATGTTCGTGTAAACCCTCATAACTTTTGTCCTATATTTTCTAATGAGCAACTCATGGCGTCCCTCCAGGCTACCTACTTAGCTGGTCCAGTCCTCCCGGCTGGTTCACTCTTTGACTCTGAACAACTCCATGATGACATTCTTTCCTCCCTTCCTTCTGATCCTGTGGCTTCCATTCACCTGTCTACATCTGAACCCTCCGACTCTCATTGGTCTGTCGACTCTGATGGTTATCTCCGTCTTGACGATCACATCTATGTCCCTGATGCGAATGACCTCTGACTCCGTGTCCTCCAATACAAACACAACCATCCCCTCTCTGGACATTTCGGACAGAATCAGACCATAGAACTTATTCAACGCGAATTCACTTGGCCAAGACTCCAGACATTCATAAAAGAGTACATTTCGTCCTGCACTACCTGCGCACGCGCAAAAGTTCCTAGACACAAGCTATACAGACTCCTTAAACAACTCCCTATCCCCAAGAAACCCTGGAACTCCATCTCCATGGACTTCATTGAGCAACTCCCTTCCTCCTCCGGTTTCACTGCGATTCTCGTAGTAGTTGATTGTCTTTCCAAACAGTGTGTTTTCATTCCAACGCACAACACAATCACATCTCCGGAGTTAGCGAAACTGTTCCTCCTCCATGTGTTCTCTAAGCACGGAGTTCCTTCCCATATCATCTCCAATCACGGCTCTGAGTTTGTCTCTCACTTCATCCATTCCCACCAACTTCATACAAGGAGCAGGCCGTGTCGACGAGAAATCATGGAGACCCTTTGGGAATCGCTCAATGTAATCTCGCTGTCAGCCCGGGGGATGTCCACAGCATATCGGCAAGAACTCCTTGACTATCAAATGAATAATTCAAATTTCCTCAAAATGATCTGTATGAGTGAGTCATGTAATAGTTACTTATTCGACTCATCACTGAGGCTGAGAAGGCTACTTGTTGAAGTGAAAGTTCAGGGTAGCAAAAAGAGTATATGTCAAAGCAGCAGCAGCAGCATTTGAAAGACTAGATGCTGTTGTACTGGCGAATGAAAAAGTAAAATGGGAGACTGCCAAGATACAGGCCATGCAAAAACACAAGGCCAATATTAAAGTTATGGACATGTTTGAGGTACAAATAGACAGAGGTGAGTTCAATCTGTATCAGTTTGTACTGGGTCACTGATTTACCAGCAATAGTAACAGCAGTCAAAGTTATGGAACTAGACCTTCTGGCTTCTAGAGCTGGTAAAAATCATGGATTACATGGATCCATCAACTAGATCATGGATGGGCTACAAATTGAGGAGGTTCAAATTATCCTCAAAATGCAAATCAAAGACCTTGGTTCCAAGCCAACCAACACTCAGTTATTGACCATCGCCCAGAAGAGAGAGTGGTTGGACACCAACATCTGAAGGTTCATTGAAATATATTGGTAGTGGAAGTCATCAGTGGAATTCTTGATGATCATGATGATCCTATTCCTACTGGCAAGCCATCTTGGGATGATTTGGAGGATGACGAAACTGAAGATGCTGACAACTCACTTGACAAGGTGACATTGGATGCGGCGATTGATCATGGATCAGCCCCTGTATCGGTGGAAGACATCTCTATATGCCTATCTTTGTTCATCGGTGTGGGTATATACACATCTGCCGATGTGGATGATTTGATTCAACAGTAGATAGGATTGAGAATTGGCCAAGCCAATGACATCCTTCATGAGTTGTGTCTCACTCTGGTTGACAAGGTGGATCATTCACAGTCTGGCCTGGCCTAGGGCTCAGCCCTGGCTCAGCCCCACCTTTAATGTGTATGGATGTACCAAGAGCATCACTATTTGCATCACCAAAAAAAAAAACTACTCAAAGGTGTAGAGATCAAAGACCTCGTTGTCAAACTCATCCCCCAATCCATCAACTGCCAAATCCATGGCCAATCCTTCAGATTGAACTTCTATGATGTCTTCATTTGAATCCGAGACTGAGCCTACACCTGAGTCACAGTCCTCATCAACAGCCTCTGAGACTATGGAAGGATTGTCTGCCTCACGAAACAAAAGGTTCCATCGAATCAGACACTTCAGGCATTGAAGTGCCTCAATGATATTGCCACTAAGCCAATTGCGGCATTTGGTGATTGTGATTGCTGACAACGAGAATGTGTGCTCACTTGAGACTGATGTAGCCATGATAGCCAAATAGTCCTGAGCGAGGGAGGCCCATACTAGGTATCTTGCAGCATTCACACCCCACTATTGCATGATGGATGTGCCGAAGGTGAGGTGGTCCTTGGAGTTGAGGTAGCCATGGAAGTCTTCAAGCCAGGTGAGGGTCACCCACACCAAAGATGTTGTGAAGATGTCTTCCTCATCTTCGTCATCAGACAGCTCACATGAAAGTTGGCTAATCTTGCCAAATGATACCATACTCTTCAACTGCTTGGTTGGTCTTGCAGTGACTGCCCAGTTTTACTCCAAATATTGTTGCTTGTACTATAGCACACCTGTTACTATCCATAGTGTGTTAGGTTTCGTGATTTCGCACTCTATTTGACTTGATTTTACTCTCATGATGTTTTCCATGTTCAAGTTTCCTTCCTACCACATTTCTAGATCTTTCTGTAGCGCCTATTTCAGTTTCTGATGATCTGGCTGATGTGGCTTGCCAGTTGTTTGCTAGTATTTACTTGAAGCACACATATCTCCCTACAAGTCCACTCTGAGACTCTTTGGTTACTCACAATGGACTGCAGAGTCGTCCTGAGTTGGTCCTTGCACCCTTAGTCCCTTAACATAGTGTAATAGTCATAACTTACACAATGTACCAGTGCTTCTGTGTACTTCATAACATTGTCATACATACCTGAATCCCAATATTTGCATATATGATTCACTTTTTGAACAGGGTTGAGCTGTTACAAACACTGCTCCTATCACATCTTATCTTCACATTTCATCTTATCTTTGATCTTATCTAGCGATAGATGATGACACTTGTCACATCTAATCTTATTTCTGGAACCCTTTCCTATCCATCAATGGATAACTCCTAGTGACCTAGCCAGACACATCAGTCTAGTCATAGAGATTACATCATCAAGTCATGTCACCATGAGTCATGATGCAAGACACAGTACATGACCTCGCTACGAGCATTCACCAACATAGCCTTCTATTCAATCCATAGCTGTGCCAGGTACATTATTCATTTCAGGACATATGAAGTCCAACCTGAATCCACCTGAAAGCCTAACTCCTAGGACTCTCTCACAATGGAACATAACAGATCCTAGTCATGACGCCACATGATACATATACTGCGGATACCTAAGCATGACAGTCATTCTCCAACCTATCGGATATCAAAGACTGACCAAGTAGCATAGCATGCACGACACGATTGGTATGGATCTTATCCTAAGTCTACAGACTCGTATCCTAAGCTACAAAGCCTCATGGTAAGTCTCATTTCATAACAATGTAAGGAACCTGTGCTGCCACATCCACAAGACAATTTCAAGGCACATAGTCTTTCAGCTACAATCATTAGATACTGCAGATACCTGTGCTAATAGTCATAGTGACTTGTCCATGACTCCAAGTGACTCATCAGGGTGAAGGGTTACTATATTTACAATATGATCAGACAGATCTAGTACAAATAGATGTACATACATACTCTGGTAGTATATAAAGGCCCAAGAGCCAGCCAAAGAACCTCAGTCAAGTTCTCGTCTTTACCCTCACAAATCTTCTAACCTCAAGACCATGTCCTCACCTAGCATTGGTGCTCACTGAGTTACATTAGTTGGTCGAGTTTCACCACAAAACTTGTCTCATCTCCTCCTCTCTCTTTTGAGTGCTTGAAGATGGTCCTTACCCAGCTTCACGAGCACTAACATTTCCTGTTAGCAACATAGCATCATAGTGATACTAGATAATGAGAGGCATACATTGCTATGATGTAGGTGTTACAGTCCACAGTCTTCTCATAGTACTCCGCCACTTTCTGTAAGCCAGCCTCAAGTGCTAACCAAAAACTAATATGCTCATGTTTTGTGCTAAGGTAGAGGACACACAGATTCGACGAATGTCACGTGCAAAAGAGTGACAAAGAGTGACAGACACGAATCTTGGATTAGGTGGTCAACGAAATTTATTGGGGACAAATGCCAATGCAGATAGACGTAGTATGTAGTAATAAAATTTTGTGCATTCTTACTTGTTAAATATCAGCTCTAGCTGAATAACTAATCTTTGTTTTTGTGTGCTCGGGCAGTAAGACTAGGCAAATTGAAACCCAGTTGCGGCATCGTGTGTTTGGCGCATCGGCACGGTGAGGTACAGATCAGCGCTCAAGCACTCAACATTGGCAATCCATGGGCAATCAGAAACGTCGGGAAAAGACATGGGCGTCGAACCTTGCATCCTGGCGAGCCTCCAAGAGGCCAAAGTCTGACTCTAGTATGGGGGTAAGTCTGATGGTCTTGAAAGGGTACTATGTGCTAATTCAACCCCACAGCGAGCGAGCGACTCAGAGCCGATATGCCCAACCCCCAGGCTGCCCGAGGTACTGGCACTACGTGGTCTACTATCTAACAACTAATCAAATGACTGACTCCAATGCACAGATTTGCTGCCAGAGCCATCAGATTCATTGATGCCTACGACAAAGGGCTCAATGGTATGCAGGCTGCATGGGCCATCAAAAAGTACCGTGGCCATCGTGTTCTCCCAGTGAGCATCTTGCAAGACTTTGATGTGGCGCATTGCCATACTGTGGTTTAATCATCACGCAGTTGGCCATTTGAGGATGTAGGGAAGGGTACTTAGTGTTTATCATCATCCAGATCCATCCCACCTGCCTTACCATACTACTATTAATTCTTGCTCACTGTATCTATATACTTGCATATTTTGAACATACAGTACATCTGAGTTTCGGCTACGCACATCTGAGTTTCGGCTTCACTGTCCTGAGGTTCGGCACAACATGCTCAACACAGTGTCACAGCTTCGTCACATCATGTGATGTTTGTCGAATTTCCGTGTCATCTACCTTATGTGTGTGCCAAGCTTTATGCAAAGCCTCAAGGGCTGGAAGGGTGAGGTGCATGGCAGGAATGGTGTTGGATAAAAACAACTATTGCACACTTTGAAAATAACCCTAGTAGCATGGTGATGTGTGACCATTCTTCATCTGCAAGTTGCAGATTGAGGAGCTTCTAGCATTTGTCTCTCTCCTTCTCAGCTAACGCAATCTGATGTATAAATAAATTGATGTCCTGCATTTGAATGATCTATCAAACAGCAGTAATACAATAAGTTAGGCAAGGACACATGACGCCCCACTGGCAAGCTGTATGTATGCTCTGTGAAATCGCTGCACGAACATGCTCATGGTGACTGGTCTATGTGAGTTGGTTGTCACTTTTCAAAGTCTATCTCGAAATACTCATGGAGTACTCCTTCCAATCTCTCCATCTTCAAATTGGCTTGGATTCTGTATAGGCCCATGTTAAAGTAGCTCAGTGTCCCAGTTCGTGAGCCATTCCCACATATCCCTGCGTCACTCAAGCAGTGGAGTAGGCTTATAGGAGTAGCGCAGCCAGATTTGTCTACAGGATATAGCATGCTCAATTGTTGTGGTAGTATGGAAGATTAACCATAGGATGTTGTAGCAAGATGACCTGACACAACCTTTCTTGTACTGGTGGCCAGGCGGTATTGACCAGGTTGCTGGATGCCTTGTTCCATAGCTCATTCCCATAGTCTTGAGGGGAATCACCCAAGTATCAAAGTTGCCTTCCATGCCATTCAAGTATCAACATAGACCCCCAAAGTGTACGACATACATGCACAATGATATTCTTGCTCCTCTCTCTGATTGAGGCACACCCCACCAACAGTCATCTACTCTCATAAGCTTAGGCAATAGTGTCCGCACGTGCATAGTAAATCCTTACACGCTGGAGCATCTAACGACAAACACTGGTACTCGTACAAACATGGTGAGGAAACCAACGAGAGCCATGGTGAGAATAACACCTTGCATCGTGGCAAATAAATACAAGGTGGCAGTGTGACTGCCCTCATTGCCTAGCTTGTTTGATATTCCAACTGACAATGCAAGTACTTACCTGCCTTAATTGAGTTGTAATTTTCACTTGTCCGTATAGTAAGATACATGTCAGAAAATAGAAACACTGAAAATGGAAACACTATTGGAGGGCAAAATCTAATGTGCGAACCTAATGGCATGACTGACACCAAAGTGTGACCGAATTACCTCCTACTTTGACTACATAACTGCAATTCGGCCTGAGCGTCACGGTTCTAGTACCACAAGAATACTCTAATACACATCATTGTCTCATAACACTATTTATTAGATATCACTACCTAATGGATCAGTGGAAGTCTAATTTACGCCTATACCTAAAATCAACTAAAGCATTTTTAGCATTTGTAGGCTGTCCACCAGTATTTCTCCAGCATTCCTTCTTGTGCTTCCCTCCTAGCCACTTGCAGAGGGGGCATTCTATTTTTGACTTTCAGCACTTGCATGCCATGTGCCCTGGTGTGCCGCAATTAAAACAGCTGTTGGTTCTTGGAGCGCTTGTCGCGCTTATGTCCATGGAGTTAGGGTCTCTAGACTTGGACCTTCCTTGTTGGTAATTTTGCATACGCTGCTTCGTACACCCTCAGATCATTTCAATCCCTTCTCGGTTAAGTCCAGTTTCCCGGATTTTCTGTAACAGATTGTGAACTGGATCAGGGTTGTCTTCCCCAGCAGTCTCTCTCTTGTTCCTTTCCCAAATTCTTTCAATGATGTACTTCTGTACTCGTGTTTCCAGAAGTCGGATTGCTTGGGAGTTGCCTATATCAGCTTTTGCGTATTCTACTTCCCAGACAACTAGGAAGGAGTCGATCGACTGATCTTGTTTCTGGTACATGTTTTTGAGCTTTTCTAGGGCTCGTTCCTTGACCAGGTTTCCTTTGAAGAGGAAGGTCATCTCCCCTTCGAGCGTTTTCCAATCATAGTTTCGGCCTTTCTGAAGCCGAACTTGTGGGAATGGGCCGGCAGTGTGCCCTTGCAGTCTCGAGAGAATGGACACCATTGAAGCAACTCTAATAACCAGCCCCGGTTAGGAGACAGTCCTCGAGAGCTCAAAAGAGAGGAGAGGGGATGGGACAAGTTTCGAGGGGATAATCCAAGAGAACTTGACTGAAGTTCTCTTGTCGGCTCTTGGGCCTTTATATACTACCATGGTATGTACATCTGTTTGTACTAGATCTGACCGATCGTAACGTAAATATAGTAACCCTGTACCCTGACGAGTCACTATGACTAGGGGTGAGTCATCATGGCTGTGTGACACAGGTTTGCACTGGTATCCGCAGCAACCGCAGCATCAGTGCCTTGAAGGCTATGCTAGGCTGTGCACTTCTTGAGATCCGATGGAACGGACTCCGAGGAATCCAGGGTCGAGGGTACGGATAAGGTCCGTTTATCATGATAGGGAGAATAGTTACCCGGCACAGCACGGATATGAATAGAAGGCTGTGACGGTG
>JBBPSB010000617.1:0-14091 GCA_038093375.1 Xerocomus brunneocitrinus
CGCGGGACGTATGCCGATGAACTCGCTGGGTCCCTCTCGGATGACGACTCGCGGACAACATGCCTTTCACCCTTATGCGCGCTAGCAGTTGGATATGAGCTTGGCGATACTGCTATCTGTACTATATATCCTCTTAGTGTTTTTGTTCTGCTTTCGTTATTTATTGGTTGCTTTTCAATGACGGACAGACCAATTATTTAAGGATGCCTGTACTGTACAACCTGGTGTATTTTGCGCGACGTCAACGCCATGCAACGACAGTCGAAAACTAGACGGCCCATTTTCTCATTTTTGCCATCAGCTGTCCTATGTTGTCGCCTCCGCCATCGTTGGCGAGCGTCGCCCTCCCTTCGTCGTCCGTCATCCCGGCATACGTCTTCCACCGCTCCAGATCCCCCTTCTCAACGCCCAGCGCACGCACGATCGTCTCGAGGTACCCCAAGTCGGCACTAAGCTGTGCAGCCCCAGCAGCACTCAACGTCTTGATCTGCGGGAGAATATCCCGCGTGAGATGTACGACCGTCGCGCGGCCGAGCGACGAGAGCCACGTCGCGGTGACCACCTCCGCCGAATGCTGCTCGTCCGTCCCTACCATCGCCTCCCCAGCCAGCGCCCCGAGCTCAAACCCGAGCGCATCGTCCTCTGCATAGACCTCGAAAAGCCGCGGAAGGTTGAGCAGCCCGTCGCCGACGCGGTGTGCGACCTCGCTCGGGCTGAGCGAGAACGTGGGTACGACCACGCCGGCCATGCTGGGCAGTGCCTCCTGGACGCGCGCAGCGGACCATGCAGGCAGGGTCGGATAGGCCGCGAGGTGCGCGTACAGCGGCGACAGCAAGACGTGTTGCAATGTGCGCTGATTCGCACGCGCAAACGCGGTCAGTGCCGTATGCGCATTCGGGAGGAGACTCGGTGCGGATTTCGTAGAGGGTGCGACGCGCGTGAGGAGCTCTCTTAGCTCTAGCGAGTTTAGCGAGGACTGGGCGAGCAGGAGGCCCTCGCCCTTGGTGACGCCCGGGGTGTACACGCCAGAACCACTGCTTGCCCATGCTGTTTTAAATACCGTCGACACCTGTCCGAGTGACGACCTCAACCGAGCCTCGAACGTGCCAAGACGGTCCTTGACTGCCCGTCCTGCGGCGAGGAGATGTAATGCCTTTTGTATGTGTGCCCAATCTTCCGATGTATAATCCAGGTCCGCAAGCTCTTCATCCTCGGGGGCAGCTGACGCCGCGTTTGCACCAGCTCCAGAGGCAGGTCGTGAGCCCGTGTCAATGAGATTGGAAATAGAATTGGTCCAGGACTCCACAAAGGCATTCACAAAGGCATCCAGAGCCCGCACGAGGCCAGCAGAGCCATAGCCGTGCGTGAACAACAGGCAACGTTCAATGCTTTCCTCCGCAGCGCTGAACACGTCCACGGCACGTTCACGCATGGCTCGCGCCGCTCGATCACCATCTAGATCCTCGATATTACCGGGAAGTGGGGAGCCCAAAGTGTCGTCCAACAGCCGTCTCTCAAGGGTACCAAAGTCGACCTGGAAATCGAGGAACGGCTGGAAGAGGCATTGATCCCACTCTGTGCCTTCGTCTCCGCTGCCACCGGTGGTGCTTGTGTTGGCTATGCCTCCCCCTCCAAGTCTGCCCGCACTCGTCATTGACCGCCAAGACATGGACATCCGCAAAGAGCGCCTTCTCGAAGGTTTACCTTCACTTTGGGAAGATGCCGACGCAGTTAACATGGGGGGCCCAGATGCGCGTAGCTTCTCGAGTATTCTTTGAGCACCTCGTGCAAACTCTTCAGAGGCTTGAAAGAGCTTCACTACATCCTTTAATGCAGTCACGCCACTCCCATTTTGGAAGAGGGCAGCAAAGCGTTGAGCGGGAGGTGGTGTGAGTACACTGAAAGTAGTGTAGATGAGAGCAGAGAGAGTGCGTTCTGGGTCTGGAAAGATATTGGGAAGGGCGGTACGCTCTCCGTTTAGGATCGTCAAAAAGGAGGAAAGGAATGAGGGGTAGAACACCCTTAGTGATTGGGGTGTCTCTTTGTCGGCACCTTGGCCAGATCCAGGTTCGCCCTCGATAATCGCCTTATTCCAGGCCTCCAACATGGAACTACGCCGTGTACCATAGTAATAGTTTCTGAATTCGCCTTCCCGTTCTATGTCGACGAAAATAGTGTAAAAGGACTTGCACGAATCCACGTCGCAAGCGGTCACGGCACGTACAAGATCAGGAGATATAGCAGCCTCGAGCTGGTTCGCGAGTGATGTCAGCAGCGCACGACGAGGTTCGTGCACTCCTGAAGTGCCCGGGGTAGAAACCGTGCGGACAGACGCAGGCATCAGCCGGGCAGAAGCGGATAGCCTGGAAGCAGCACGCGCGTACGCCTTCTCTGCAAGCAAGGTAGTGACCTCCGCCTCGAGAGCGCTCCACGACTCAGCTTCGCGGAGGACATCACGGGCAGCTTCCATCCGCACTCTCAGCGTATCGAGATGCTGCAATCGTTCGATGACCTTGGACGTCGCGTCGGGCTCGGCAGAGTGGGCTTTCTGGGCTGAGTTGCGCGACTGCGAGGGCGGAAGGGATTGTGCTACGACGCCGCGGAGCGCCAGTGCACTGTCTCGAGTGAAGTGGATGTCATAGGCAAGACGAGGCGCTGCGCGAGCGATGTCGTCGATAATGTGTTCGAGACTTGCAGACGTAGATTGGGCTGCGATGGACGTCGCGGTCTGGAGAGCATCCAGCGTGGGGGCATGGGCGAGCAGCAGGGGGTCATTGGATGCGGTATCGTCGGGAACGTCGAGAACGGTGTTGAGCCATGTCAGCACGTCGGGCGATTTATCGAGTTGCTCGATGACCGATGTTGCAGTCACCGACGCCATGCCAAAAACGCCAATATCCGACCAATCTTGGGTTCAAGGCAAAGTGCGCGTGGTTATGTGAACAACAGGGCGTAGAATGAACATGTCGGATATGGTGTAAAGGCTAACATTGCCGCCTCTCACGCGGCAGCTCGGGGTTCGATTCCCCGTATCCGAGTTATTTTTTGATCCTTTTTTCGTCGTCTCGTTGAACCGATATCTCGCGCTCATGATTGAAAGTAGATGATAACCATCAAAGGCTCGGTCACTGTCATAGTATGTCATTACACAGTACATCCCGGCTCGAAGAGTGGCCATTGGTCGATCCTTCCAGAATCCAGATTGCGATATAAAGTTGGAACTTGGCACAGTGGTAAATTCGAAGCAAAGTAGAGTTCTACACACACCACGCTCGGATTTTGTTTGTTTCCTGGGATCTCATTCCAAGCCGACAGGTTGAGTAATTCCAGGTCAGTTTCACCATCCCAAGTTACTGCCTCATGTCCTCGCTCTTCCTTGGACCTTGGTTCAGCTAAGGGTCCTATTCATATTCAAATTCCGAATACGTCAAAGTGACAACAAGGTCGCTGGTAAATTGAATCTTCTACCCTTGTTTGATCCACGTAGCTTCTCTAGGTCGTGATCCGGGGTTCAGATTGGTGCCGAACTATCATGGTGCTACATTGGCCTTGAGTAAAATATGGGCCTCCTGGCCCAGGACTCCCACAACTATGTTGATTCTCAGCCCGTACCATATCCCTTCTATCCAAACGGTGCGGCACAGGCAGACTGCTTTGAATGTCATCAGCTTGACGACGGCAGACCATGTGCGGAACGTACAGAGGGCAAGAACGTGCTGGATGCAACGCACATTACCAGAGACCCAGATTGGTGTTAACTAGGTCTGTGAAATATCATGCGCATGCTACATTCTTACCGTCTACTAGGAGGTGCCCTATCCAGGCCGTGGGCCGACTTATACTGGAAGTGATCGTCTATTGTGCCACCATGGTTGGGTCCAGCAAGACATAAGGTCGCTTACCCCAGGTATACTTCACCACGCCGATTTACTCCTCCACAACGTTCCCAGCATTCTGGTCGGTGATCTCTACAATAGAAGTTGGTCAATACGGGTATGCCTTTCTTTTTTTAATGGTGCCTTGTGCTTAACACCCCATTCCCCAAAGGATATGATAAGGTTCATTGGTATTCTCATTGATGCGTCAGAGATCGTATGTCATTGGGTAGGGCCGAGGACAACTTGCAACGAACACGTAAAGGTCAAAAACATCAAGGTCCATCTAGAGCATAAACACGGTGTCAAGTCCAATTCAAACCCGTACAGGTGCTTGTGGAGCCAACGCCCAGGACGTGGTGGAGCCACAGGGTGAGGTTTGCGTGGATGTCCTGATCTCCTCCGCACGTCCACCCCAGCCTCGGGGCCACTAGTCCACTTATGACTTCATGATACGTAGCGAAGACTATTTGATACAAAACCCATGTTACCTTGTACACTTGTATCTCGTACTAGTAACACGAATAAGTATATATAGAAAGACCTTAGAGAAAACGGGTTACCTATCCCTACACTGGTTGCAAGGATGTGACAACAATCAGCAAAAACAGACTCGGATACGGGGAATCGAACCCCGAGCTGCCGCGTGAGAGGCGGCAATGTTAGCCTTTACACCATATCCGACTGACCGTAGTCGGCACGTGGAAAATCAATAGCACATTTTCATGATCGAAGAATAATAAAATCGCTAACACATTCAGTTTGGATTTGAGGTTTGTTTTGCTTTTGAAGATACGATGACATCCATGACTACTTACCTGAAAGAAGATAACACTGCAGATGTGTTTATCCTATCAGCGGCACAGCATGCGGTCCGTATCATTGTTCGGAGATCTGAGAGTGCGTCGATTTTGGCTGATGATCTGGAGTTACTATGCATGCGCAGATGTGCTAGTTTGAGCAGGATCGATGGTGATGTATTTAACCCGATCGCGGCTCAACAACGTCATAGATAACAACTAACTGCACGATAATCAAATAAACCACGCACATGAATGAATGCAACCTTCTTGATCACTGTAAAGAAAAAGGGAAGTCGATCTATTAAACAAAAAGCACTCGGATAGGGGAATCGAACCCCGAGCTGCCGCGTGAAAGGCGGCAATGTTAGCCGTTACACCATATCCGATGACGACACGATTATCAACTCTGCCAGAAGCCAAGGCGCCTATCTTTTGATCATTGAAGATCCCCTGTTACTGCATGTGTGGCGCAACCCTCTCGTTTTGCAAATTATGCCGCCTTGTCGTGTGCTCAGCTGGCGAATAATCACAACGTGCTATGTAGCATTGAGGAAAATATCAGGAGAGTACCTTGGCAGGGCTCTTTGATCTCTGATTCGCAAGTTGGCAACTAGAAGCAAGCCTAGAGAACTTGGCTGCCCGGCCCCCACCATTGATCGTCCTCATTAACATACCCCTGAGGCCTTACAGCCGTATCAATAGACGCCCGTACAGGATGGCAGGGCCAACGTTATTCAGGGACGCATTCATAATCGGTATCACAGTGATCTCGAGCAATCGAACTCTACAGCTTGGTAAACGGAACATGTCCGGAAATTCGGATCTGCGAATCCTTAGCCGATCTCCCAGGTCACATTTTCAAACCGATCATCAATACTGGCTAACGGAAGATATTGCAGCCCCGCTTGCCAACTCATCTCGGACTGTATAATCATGGCTATTGCAAGTAACGGATCTATCAATTTATCTCGGCACGCTTTGTACCTCCGATCCAATACTTAAATTAAACAAGAGGGAAACACGATTGGCTATGCGGTGGAAAAAAGATACAGAAAACAAAAAGAACACTCGAGAACTATCACTATTGAAACCTGCAGCAGACCAGCTGTCTCTTGTAAATGTCCAAAGAAAAACCCGAAGGATGGCGAAGGCGATAATGGGAAACGGAAGTGAGGAGAAAGGAGTTCAATTACCGGGAACACAAAGCGCGTGATGTGCGTCCCTGGCCATCCTACGCACGAAAACGGCGCCACAACTGGGACAGTTCCACCTCCAGAGTAGATGTTTCTCTTGGATGTGTCTCATCAATGCTTCTTTGGTAAAGGGGCAGGAATCTGAGCAATCCTCCCATCGGCAAAGAAAGCCAATGGAATGATATCCGACACCATATACCCCGTGGAAATCCCGCAGGTGGGCAGGGAAGTAGAGCCCCTGAACAGCAGCGCAGCATCGCTTGCCGCTTTCTACCCAACGACAGGTGTGCGGGCTGAGCTCTGGAGAGCTGGCAATAGAGACTAATCTCCGGACATCCTGAAGAGAGTAAGAAAAACCGATGGAATTCGCGTTCGTCTCACCTCGTCCGTGAAATCGTGATTGAAACCATCGTTATAGTTGCTTGTGACGTGCTGGGGCATCTTGTTGGCTCTGAGAGAAGAACGAAGGCGAAACCTACTGCTGTTTGGAAGTAGAGTCCAAGTTGTGTCTGCCATTTATACGAAGACCAACACAAGCGAGGTTTTCAACCTGGCCACTGTTATGACGAGAGGTTAGCATGCTTGTATTTTGTACAGCATGGCAATTGACCCCGCCGCCTGAACGCGTTGATATATTAGCTGCGTCAAATCAATGTGGTGGCCTCGTAGTAGTTTGATTGCGCATGGAACTACATACGGTTCGCCACATTGACACAAAATCAATCTGCCGGTTGTACCCAGCAACCCTATTTTCACATCCGGCCACCAGTAGCCACGAAAGACGGGGACTCACCTTCTTGGTGATGCGCTGGCATGCACCCCATATTTGTTGGTAGACCACACGCCCAAAGGGGGTTGGTGGTAGGAATGATTTATCGGGAGAAAATGGACGAGTCCAAGAGCCATGAAAACTCCGTGAAAGTAATTATACCTACCCACCTGTACGAAACATCATCGATTGCCAATGCACTGGCCACTTGGCCAGCCATGTAAACATGGTTCATAGATGTAGGCGCTGAAGATAACAACCACGTGTTTATTGTTGGCGAACCAAAACACTCGCTTGTCCTACAGCCCTAAAGGCTACTACAAGTGACTAACACATTCAAACGTTATTGAACGATAGGAATGTACATGCACATGCTCAAATCTTTGCCGGATGATTTGGATCACAAAACACAGACAGAAAACGAGATAGGAGGAAAGAACGACCGCAAATAAATTCAAGGAACGTAAGAGGGAATACATCTGAATAGGATAAGACAGTTCAGAATGCCGCGAATTGTTTTTGGACATCAACAAACCTTTAGGCGCCTTTCGGCGCCTCCTTGAAAGAAATGGCCAGCTCCTCACCCATAGCAGAGACGATCGTGACCAAAAGATCCTTTCCGTCCTCGAAACCAGCTATGATGTCTTTCCCGAGGTCGCCTTCAGGGACTTTGATATGATCTTTGGCAGTCCCGTCTTGGGTCAAAAGGTTGAGGTAATCATCATCAATGTTCACCTAAATATGCCATGAGATCCTTGAATGAATTCAGAGCAAATATGCATTTACAAGGGCATATTCATTTCGCTGAACGTTAGGGACATCCATGTTGTGGGTAGAGGGGGAGATATCTTCCTGTTTGGAGATAAATTGTCAATAGGTGCATGATAGTCCGCAGATTAATTGATACGTGCCAATTTTTTGCCGGTGAAGATCTAAGCAAGATGAAATCAGAGGGGAGAACACTAGTGACTACTCAAACATACATCAATGGCGACGAGGTGGACCTTAGCATGTCCATGCTTTCCTGTCTTGGAGGTCGACATATCGACAATTTTGCAGGGGCGGCCTAGAGATCAAGGGGGCATCAACAAGGGATGTCCCTCCGCGCTACACGCAGTTTTTTTTTGAAAAATGACCTTTGATGACAACATGACCATTCTTGCGAAGTGCAGAACATTGCGTCGGGAAGGTGAGCGAGGCGCCTGCACTGGCCTAACGTCCGGGTATGATCAACAGAAGATAAATACACAGAATGACAGAGCAAACCTGCTCAAAGGTTTGGTTGAGCTTCTCATCGTCAGACATCGTTAGGGATGGTGATAGGGAGGGGGTCTAAGTGAGTCTACGGGGCGGAAAGAAAGATAGAAAAGATGATGGAAGATGGATGTGATGTGAAGGTTCTGAAAAACCGATGACCGCCAACACGATCGCGATTGCAATTTCAGGCTCCGACAAGTATAATATGCCGACTTGCCGTAGTGTACCAACTGGCCTTGTACATTGTTGAGCCTACACACTGGTCTACGAACGGTGCCGGTGAGGCTAAGGGAGGATTCGACTTTGCAATACGGGCTTGGTAGGCAGCAACAGCAGGTCACGGGAATGACTCAATAACAAATGGCCCTAACGACACGTTTGCCGCAGATCTAGTTGCATTGCAAGCGGAAATACTAGTTATGCGCCTCCATTAATGGACCCTTGCGAACGTCGACCTCGAGTACCTGCCAACGCCATGTTCTAAGCAGCGTGACTAGTCGAGTATTGTGTTTTGGGTGGTCAAGTTGTCCAGCTGTCGGTTGTCGGGAATTGCCGACCCATCGTCGCTGAAACCATCAACTTGTGTCAGTGACTCGGCCACAGTCCCGGAGTCGTTTCACTCTGGCGAGTACATAAAACAGTGGCTCGTATCATGCGCTTATCATCTGGTGATCAGATTTACTCTTCATCTACTTGTTTCGATTTATCATGCATCCGTTTGGAGGAACACCAATATGTCCCAGGTGCAATAAGGCTGTGTATGCAGCTGAGCAAGTACGTAGCAACGGCCATACCTATTCCTCATTTCACTCATGGACGTGTAATCTAGGTTATGGGCCCAGGTCGCAAGGTAGGCAATTTCACTTAGTTCTGCAGGATCATTTCCTAGCGTTCACTTTCGGTAACCTTAGCTTTACCACAAGGCAAGTAATTAACCCACCTGCTATGCGTTCGCTTATCCAGGTGCCATCCCGTATCCCTAACAGCCCTGCCTTGCGTGTACTTCGTGTAACAAACGTCTAGACTCTCTTACTCTACTAGAACACGACCAAGAGGTATGGCATTATCATCGTGACCAATTTACTTGTGTTAACGCTCATCTGATTTAGCCATATTGGTAGGCACCCCTCATCCTATCCCTTTTCACTTATCCTGATTCCCCTCCCAAAGCAAAAATTGCCATATTCGCAGCTTTGGCACCCGGGATCTTCGACAAGCGAACCACCCCCATCGAGATGACCTCACTTCTCCTACACCAACTCCTTCCTCTCCAGCTCGAAATCCATTCCCCGTGGTGTCCGGGTCATCTACACCCTCCCGGACACTAATTAATGTCACTGGCCAGACGCCTCCTGTTCGCTCTGCCTTTCCACTGCCAAATACTCGTGGCAGAGTTAATGGTTCACTGGATCTAACACC
The DNA here is from genome assembly GCA_038093375.1 of Xerocomus brunneocitrinus. Taxonomy (NCBI): domain Eukaryota; kingdom Fungi; phylum Basidiomycota; class Agaricomycetes; order Boletales; family Boletaceae; genus Xerocomus; species Xerocomus brunneocitrinus. Next base: position 9,317 of record JBBPSB010000617.1, read on the forward strand.
CCGTTCTCTTGTCCGTGATGGATCCCGTTCACCTGTCCGCACTCAATTCACAAGGCCAGGACCAATTCTTCGCGCCAATTCTGCCCTCCCTGCACGCTACTCCCGTGCTCTCACTAACCCCCCGGGTGATTCAAGTACCAATGGCGCGGAATCAAACACGGAGGGTAACGATACCGCAGAAGAAGAGGAAGTACAAGATATCGTCGAGGAGCGTACATCCTTTGAGGGCGACATTACCAACACCAAACGTGTGGGTGAAAATCGGCTTCCGCGCACGGTGCCACTCAGTCCTTCCAAATATAACTCTGGTACTCCAAGAGCTGCGGAACGTGGAGGGTCCACCTCAATTGATCGCCCAGTATCACCACTCAAACCTTACTCGACCGGCGTCGTTCCGAGTGGAGGAGTTAACTCGCTGAAACAGACTTCTACTGGGACGCGTTATGGGGCCGCGCTAGGCGGAACAGCTAGTCCTGCCAAGACATGGGAGCTGGGAGGCACGACACCTGTATGTCCACGATGCGGAAAGAATGTGTATTTTGCAGAACAGGTTCGTCAACGTCTCTTTGATGGTCCGGGCGCGAACTGAAACGAGTGACAGATGAAAGCAGTTGGAAAGACGTGGCACAAAGGGTGCCTACGTTGTACCTCTTGTAATACTTTGTTAGACTCTAAACGCTTGAACGACAAGGACGGGGATCCACTCTGCGGAAGATGCTACAATAAGGTAAGTCGCGCGTTGCACCAGCTCCTCCGTTTAACCCCTGTTATACAGCTTTATGGCCCACAAGGAAGCGGATATGCTCTGCTCGGAAAACCGGGAAGTTAAACACATCCTACTCGAGATATACCCCTATTCCATGATTTTATTGACGTTGAACAATGAATCTTGAAAGGACCCTTCGGTATCATTATTCCACATGCCTGTACCACTTACACATGTTGTTCCTTTCAGTGTTATCATTAATGAGCCCTAGATGTACTGTAGGGTGGACTTTCCTCTGATTTATTCCGTACTGCTGGCATACATGGAGACGATTCCTATTGAGAATGCCGATTGAATTCGTTTGAACCTGCCTCTCTGAAGACCAATTGCAAACAAATATTGTCTGCACCTACTTGCAAGCTCCATGCAGTGTACGATCGTGACAATATTTCCTCCAAACCGACAAAAGTTTCCTGTAGTATCCCAACTCTGTCCCACGAAATCCAAAAAGCATTGTCTCGGATTATATCTACGGTGATTTCTTGTGCAGCAGCCTGGGCCTCAGAGTCCAGGATGAAATATGCACTGATCCGTCGCCTTCTCTTGTAACAAGAGGGCCACCCATCCAGAAATCCTCCATGTCCTCCACGGTTCGTCATCTGGTTCTTCCACGCAGGAGGATGATGAGGGTGCCCTGCGCGTCCTGATCCGTCATGTGACCTGGACATTGCTAGATGCTAGATACAATTTGTTGTCGAGAAGAAACTCTTCGATCGTCTAAAATCTTATCAACTTTCAACTTGTCGAACGAGGCTTGATCATCTCGCTCAAGGTACAGGCGATACTCACAAAAAAAGGTACAGGCTTGCACCCTGCGTCTAGAGATTTCAATTCGGTTGGAATAACCATAGATTCCCCAAATTCGAATGCAAAAATATCAGCACAATACTGAAAAAGAAAACGATGATAGATGGCCACTCTTGAATATTTCTTCGAATACGAAAATTTCCTTTTTCCCAGTTATCCCGCTTCACTGGGAGGTGGTGCCGCTGGCCATAGAGTCAACACCACCCGAGAGAAAAAAATCAAACGTGGCCGGGGACTTTGCCAGCAGTCTGGTTCAATGATGTGCCAAGCCCTGGGTGACGGGTTGCCCAACGACGGCGTTGATGATTTACCGACACTGCATCCACCGCAGCATTGCGTGCCTAGCTGATAATTCAGTCAACGAGAACATTACTATTTGCATATGCGTTTCATATGCGTCTACGACGGAACTGGATGGCTTCTCGCAGTGACTATGAGTAACCGGAGCACAATAACTGAGAAAACTCATCGGGGACTACAGAACGGGTGGAAAAGCCGATCTGGAATACGGCGTGTTTCAATGAACAGGTGGCAAGTGACGCTAATTCAAGAGTCACTGCGGAACCACCGAGAACGGGTCGAGGGTTTGATTACAGGCTATCTGTTGGCAAGCAAAGTTGGCAAAGACATGCAAAAGTTGAAAGGAATCCATGCTGTAAGACGCTTTTGAGGCTACCAGCCAATGAGAGGGCTCGCTGAGGAACGAAAAGGTGGCTGAACTGCCGTTAACTTCATTTCAGCTGCTCGAGCTGCCAACTCCGAGACCACAGCCTATACTATGTAGTTAGAGTGTCGACAAGCAGTAGTACCCCAATCAGGCGGTGGCGCAAAGGCCGGGCGCTGGCATTACGAATAGTATGTGGCAGGTGGCGCCGCACAATGCATCAACACGGTTTATGTTACATGCATTGGCAAGGAACGTTAAATGCTGCAGCGGTGAGAGCCTATCAGTGTGACTGCAGTGGCACCTCCTGAGAGAACTATCTTCCGATGATCGAAGGTGGGGGCTAGCGAGTCAGAGCGGATCTAGGTTGAGCGCCGACCCTGGGTGGATAGCAGTGGCAGAAGTTGATCCGAACCCCCCCGTAAGTGGATCGAGTCTGAATGACCCATCTTAGATCTTGACCGATGACCAAAATGCCTGTCAGCTCAAGGCTGGCCCTGGCGCTCAGCGCTTAGCACTCAGCGTCGAGTTCCAGGAGCGCAATTTTTGAGGCGTGCCTAAGATCTAACAGCTACATACGGTACAGTTGCCTTGGCAAAACCAGCTTAGTCTGCTCCGAACCTCCGAAGGAAGCTTGAAGATCAGAAGATACGGTAGTCCAAGAGTAAGTCAGGTGGCAGTGCTGGCTTCGCTTCCAGGTTCGGCCTCAGCGCTCTTCAACAGACGAGGTGTGCCCCAGGCTCCTTCCCATCCTTGTGCTGGAGGGAATGAGAGGCATTTGTAATTGTTTGTACATTTCGAACTCAGCCATCTTCCTTATTTAGACCCTCAATCCCTCCAGCAGCGGCTGGCACAACTTGTCCACAAGGTTCGTATCCCGACGCTCGGCATCGTCGGCATTGTCGTGAAAGTACGGTAATATTTGACCCATTTTGTTTAGGTCGCAACTGGGTTAATAAATGCCCGCCAGATAGCGTCTGCAGCTGCCATCTTCAAGTGGAACAGTCCCGGCACAAAGACAACATATTGACATCTTCTCCATGGTGAGGTTTCCATTGCCTGACGCTGTAGGAGCGCCTTGACACGTTCACCCGTCCCAAGGCCCCCATGAAAGAGCACGACATATTCGGATAGGTTGGGCATCTCTGGATCGTGAGTGCCCGCTGGATCGGTGATTCTGGCTTGAGCGAGGAGCCCAGTGACTGACTCTATATTTCCAGATACTGTCGAATTTATGCAATGCATTGATCTAGCCGCAACAATCAGTGTTTTGACCACTGGGATTGCTCCACCACCTCCGGCTCTCCCAGTGCCTCCCGAAAACGGCGGAAATACTCTGGTCCGTATTCGATCAGGTCGGATAGCATTTTCCAAACATTGTATTCATTTCGGTACGACGGTTTGTTTTTGCCCCTCTGATGGAGCTTGAGTAAGTGTCTATACGTTTTCCCTGTTCTTTGCACTTCTAGCTCCGTTCCTTGTATATTGTAGATCGACTGTTCCCAGAGCATTTGAGAGCAGCGGAGGTTCTCCGTTGTGATTCCATGCTGCAATGGAAAGAGCAACCCGGAAGTGAGGTGTTGTAATGTGTCGTTAGAATTTTCAACCCGCTGATCTGACGTTTTCATATCAACGTTGAAGTTGTCGTATGCATAACCGGCTAGCATTGTGCGCCCAAGCGCCTTGATCGTATGGCTGGATTGCTGTGAGAGTGACTGGATCCCGGTGTTGATCGAGCTGAGTGATACCGACAGTCCCATATGTGCAAGTGTTTCAATGACCTCGTGGGCGGACTGCAGAAAAATTCCGAGCATGCTTTGTAAGTAGTTCGCTCGTTGATTTGCGGTTTGGGCCATTATACTGATGATCACAATGATTTTCTGATCACAATTAGCGGAAATTCTATCAGTCATCTACTGAGGTACTCACAATCATTGCAACGGCTTTTTGCCTGTTCAAACGCTGTGTTGGACCCCCTCGTCTGATATCACCACCGCCAAGCACTTCCCAGTACACGTCTACATTGTTCGTATCATCGTTTTCCTCTGTCCCAGATGTCCCGGCAGAGTGCGCTGACATCGTGGCCGCCAGCATTTCCCACAACCGCGGCGCTTTCTGTCTAATGACCTGTGTCAAGTCTTTGACGCTAAACTCTTCTAATTGCTTGATATTGACATGTGATATGTTGAAATGGAGTCCACCGCTGTGCCGTGCAAGGTTTGCGACCTCAGTCGTATATGTAGCTGTTACTGTTTTATCCATTAGATCCTGTACTTTTCTTTGGCTAGTCTCTGAATATCTTGCAACAATTTGAATGATCTCGTCAATTTGTGATGTTAGGCTCAGCACGATTGGGTTGTCCGTGTATTCTATACTAGAGACGAGACCGAACGCGAACTCTGGAAATGATATTACCTTGCTTGACAAGTTACCTTGCTTGACAAGGTCTCTATCACCATCGTAATTCGTGGGAAAGTGCAGCCCCTATCGTCTTTTGACAATAAGTACAAACAACAGTAAAACAAAAACAAACATTAT
>JBBPSB010000618.1:0-14077 GCA_038093375.1 Xerocomus brunneocitrinus
CTGTATAATCCCATATAAGGCACTTATATTGTACCTCGGCTGATTATGGTGATTATGATGATTATTCCAATTATATTCGGGTTATAAAGCCTTATAGCTCGCGTGATGTTTCAGTGATATAGATATGGGTGTGAATTCAAACGCGAGATTGGAATTATAACTAAAAATAATCGTTGTATTGTCGACTTTCATCCCGCTCCATGCGCTGAGGACTCATGCCATGTACCGGTCTACCCACGGTTTGCCTGATCGCGGCACGTCCGCCTGCGGGCTTGTCACCAGACTACGTCCTCAAAAAAAATCGTCATAACCTCCAACCTTGTACAATCGAGTTGAAGCCCGTGTCGTCATCTATCGAGTACTTAGATGACATGCCATCGTCTGGATCTGCAGCCTGCGAGCCTCGTGTAGGCTGCCACTAACTAGGGCGGTTCCGGACAGACCGATGTCATGCCAGCAGCCTCAGTTATGGAAGAAACGTGCACGCATTGAGGATCACATCGTATCCCTGTGTAAACGCTGGGGCGATTCCTGGGCCGGGTGACTCTGCAGGGTATGGAACGCTTCATATGTGAAGGAAGACCGCGGAGACGCCACGGGAGCCTTTGGTCGCGGGCTGTTCCTTTTCGGCTTTTTCGCTCAGGTGGCAGAGGAATTGGTAGGCATAGTGCTAATCAAAGACACCGCGGAGCGCATCAGAATCAGAACTTGATGCTTAGAGCTCAATGCGTCGGGGAGCTCGGAAATGCACATCAGTAAGGTATGTACTCGTTTTAATTTGCGTTTCACAGGAATTACACGAGATCTTGGAATGGCAAAGGAACGAGCATTCCAAATGAGTCTGAAGGGAATGGTATTTGCCCTGATTTCCAGTCTGTTCGCCACTGCATCTGTCTGTGTCCCTCGATCATCGCCCTACACTTTTGCCACACCATTCGCTATCTCCCTGGAGCAGTATATTTACTACGTTGCGTGATATGGTATGTAAGTATCTACTATCTATAGCCATTTCGCGCCTCAAAGGGTAACCTTTACTTACTGGAGTACTCTTAGAAGTCCAAATTAACGGCGTACCAAGCTCGAGGTCATGTGGTCATGCGCTCGCATATATAACGGGCGGGCCCTATCCCTTCCAGTCACCCACATAACTCTTCAGCAACCTGCCCAACACCAACTATCAACAATGCTCAAGTTTGTCTCTGTCCTTCTCGCTATCACGACTGCCGCCCTCGTCAGCGTCAGCGTCAATGCTGCTCTCGAGGCTCGTCAAACTGGCGCGCAATGCCCCCTTTCCGGATTCAAAGCTTGTTGCCCCACCGTGCGCTTCCCTATTTATCAAAAAGTACCTGTATTCATCATTCGACATCATTTTGCTCGCAGGATGAGCTTGGCGTAGGCTGTAAGGCATACCCCGCCAATGATATGTGCCCAGATGGGGCGTACACCATTTGCTGCGACCACTCAGATGAATTTGTGAGTGAACATAACATCGGTGGATAATATTTATGGAGAGTTGATGGTTTGTTCAGTGCCTTCAAATTCCTAGTGGAAATTGACACTGATAACCCGACTTGAATATTGTGTACGTGGAGTAGACGAGTTAACTTGAGAAACAAGGTGACAGACTCAGTGCACGAGTATTCGTGGAAGTTTGGCGATAATCATCCACCCTCCGATCAACGCTAAATGTGATCCAAATGTCATTCATCGAACCAATGCCAAGCCAGTTTACAAACTGGTTCACGATGTCAGACACAGACCAGAAAGTGAAAAGTGACAGTGACAGATACTCACAGTGAACATAAACCATTGTCGTTGCCATTCTGTTTCTCTTATTACATGTGCGGAAAAACTAGATCTCTCCGTTCCCTTTGTCCTTGTACACCTTTGCCATCTGACCGACGATCGTGTTGAGTCCATGTAGCCATTTATCGAGCGATTCGCTGACTTGTTCGCCCGCAACGGATGCACCGCCGTCCGGGTCCGCGGCAAGTTTAGCGTAAAAGTCTTTACGGTACGGACATGCCTTCACAGCCACCTAGTTCAAGAAAATGTGAAGCATCAGTCACCTCATCTACGTCGGAGCAAAAAGCAGTCCAAGTCACAATGGATAAAAGAATGAAACCACATACCGAAAAGATACCGCGAATGACAAAGTTGTGGTGCCGTTTCAGGCTTTCTTCATACCCCTTTGTGAAAGCTGGGCCGAGTTCGACCACGGGGTCGCTCTGCGCAGTGTGGAGCGACTGATGGGTGAAGGAAAGACCGCGAAGGAGCCATAGAAGGCCTTCGGTTGCGGTCTGTTTCTTCTCGGATTTCTCATTCTGGATGAGAAGCTCGAGGGTGGTGGACTGGGTAGGATTGGCGAGGTAACGGGTGCGGACTTTCTATAAGGGGGTAAAGGGTAGGGTGGGATGGGATGGAACATGAGGACGTGCACATACGGTGATATTTCCATCGATATCGTTCACGACGGGCGTAAACGCAGGATTCTGGAGCAGTTCTGTTATCGTTGTTGTGTTGCGTTAGTCTGACGATGGCTCATCTATCCAAGGTAATTGACGAGAATTGCACGCACTGAACAAGCGGACGACGCCATCTGACGCATCGAGGAAAGCGATGGTATCGATTCCTTGGTCCGAGATGGGTACATCAGCAAAGGACTGGAGGTGTGGTTTTGCAGGGGGAGATTGGACAAAGCAAAAGATTGATCAGCCTATGAGAAAGGCGAAGACGAACAAGAGGTGCTTGAACTTGCCTTTACAGTTTCGAGAAAGGGCGCCATCGTCGTGCCAGGAGAAAGAACAAGGAGGTTGTGGCTGGTGCCATCACTTGCCGAATTGGGTCTGAATCTCGCCTAGTAGAAGTCTGCCTCGATCTCTGTTGTTGTCCTCTTTCTCTGGAATCCGGGTCTTAACATCGTGGCTCGTGCACCCGCTCGGATGGTAGGAATACTTGGCAAGTGGTGAATCGAGAAATGTAAAACCCCGGCCGCGAAGAATCTTTCCCCGACTCGTCCAGACTCTTTCAGGCCGGGCATAACTTGTTATCGTACAAGCTCAAAAAGTATATAGCGCTATCTTTCCTCGTTTTAATTGACTAGCATTTACTCCCTCAGATCAATTGCATTGACCTGTCGAAGGGTGCTTCACGACGCTAAATCACTGGTGAGTAGCAAGTCACGATACTGTGTTGCCAGTCATAGTCACGTTGTTGGGGACGTTTATGGAAACGGAATGGTATGCATACGTACCCACCTGTCGCGCTATCTCTTTTCCCCTTTATTTGAAGACTGCTTGGAGCTATGCGTGGTATCGCGAACAGGGTTTTTGTGGGCCAGGCTCGGTGTCACATTACACATGTCTTCGAATTTTACCCCTGACATTGCGGTGTGCGTCTCCAGACTCCTTGCCACAGTGGAGTATAACTGATATCCTAGGGGCCCGCGGGTCTTCGTTGTAATGGAATGCTCTGCCCAGCTGTGTATTGAAATTATCTCCATATGATTTCCGCCTTGCACTCGGCTACTTTGCCACGCTTGCTTCCAAAGGCAGTGAAGGAGTTGTCAAAAGAATATGTGATCATCATCGTGCGCTGAATACATTCATGACCGGAAACGAAATCATATCCCCATAGGGCATCTCGGTTCGCGGAGCCTGTCTTCGGAGTCACTATCAACGTGACAGAAAATGCGACTATCGCATGATCTACAGTGTTATTGGCCGATATTTCCCCCGAGCGTACCAAACTGTTCACGAGGGTAAGATGAATCAGTCCCCATGATTTACCTCGAGCAAACCGTAAGATTGAAGGGTACAAGTCGACCCAAATCTCCGGGAGGTAAAGTGGTGACGGCCAGCCTTGCCCAGGGAGTCGATCCTGTCCAACCAGCTGTCGTTTTGGTCCACACGCGAATGAGACTATGACCCTGTGAGTTCTTGATATGTATTCATCAAATTCGGCGGAAATCAAGTTGAATCGGTGCTGATACGGTCTCACTTCCCTTCAGAGTCCGTGCTTCATATGCACACGATTCTATTGCGTACCTGACCCTCCGGTATGGATGGGCGCAGCACTTGCGAACGCCACTTCGAAGCGCGTCACTCCATAGGGCAGTGTAGATTTGAAATCCGAATTGTCGCCGTGAAAAAGTCCTCTGTGAAATGTCAGAACCCGTTTGAAGTCGCTGATTCCAAACCAACGCCACGAATCGGGTCGCAGTAATATCAAAATATCTTTCCTGCGGCATCACAGGTTTCCATGACACGTCAGATCTTTTAACAGTGCCATCGCCGCAACGCAGTTGCTCGTCTGGTATCATTATGAACCGAGCCGTCAATGGTTTTCACAATTTTAGCCGGATCGTGCTTGATTCTTATGTGATCCGTACATCGGCCTTGGCAGGTTTGACCATGCTGCGCTGCAGCGTTGTCATGGCCGTACGCTTTCATTCAGGCGTGACAAACGACCCGGACGAAACATCAATGTCGAGGAGCCGACGTTGTATAGTATGTACACAGGAAGCCATCCACAGCATGATTCTCCCGTGTGACTAGCCTCCGGCCAACACAAGATGCCGAGAGCGAGATGAGAACAAGCCTACTGGACGAGATAGGCATAGTGCGAAACCGGATCTAGCCGAGAAAATAGTCTTCACATTGGGCCTGCTCAGTCGTAGCGACGTTTAGCCCGAGAAAGTCGGAAATAGTTGTAGGAAATCCAGGAGCTGCCCTCGATGAAATGATCGGAACCGATCCCAACACCCGAATTTATCGGCGGTGATCGCAATGATATTTCTCTTGTAATGACAATAGAAAATAATGTATCCATACATAGACCGATGTCGTAACAAATTTTCCAACCTACACGCGCACAGAATGGAATTTCCTTTGAGGTGATAGAGAAAGGCAAACTGTGAATATGCTGCACACCCACCGAAGTCATATTCAACAGACATAAATGACCAAGGATGCTCGGAAAATAAATAAATAAATAAGCGTCTATCAGCAAGGAACTGAAAGGATAAAGCATCCGCCCGGCTCATCATCTGAAGCAATTAAATAGATGACCGAGACTCAAGAGTCGGTCCCTCGTGCGAGAGTAGAAATCAAGGGGTTCAAGAAAAAAAAACGCCACAATTATGCACCTACATCATACACGCATGCATGCCCTGTACCTTTCCTCGAAAACACCTTTCCACACATCTCACACTGCCATCGCAGCAGCTCCAAGTGGACTGCCAACAGGTGTCGAATGAGGCTCCCACGTTGCATGGGTGGGGCACGGCATGCGTGCCAAAGACAGACAACGGTGGCCTTGTCGCTACCTCGGATGTTATGAGCGAGACGATAGTGCATGCAGGCATCTTTTGTATTGGGGGAGAGGGGCGCGCCACAGACAAAGGAAGGGTTGTCTTGGGAGACCCAGTAGCATGTATGGTGGAGGAGGGACGGTGGGGAAGGAACGGAAGATAGCAACTGTTCAGATGCAGATGCAAGCGAAGACGTATGTATGGGTGTGGTGGTGGGCGAGACATCGGGGATATCGTAGAGAAACCGCGAAAGAAATTCGTCGCTTGAGGACCAAAGGGTATCAGTTTCACTCGCACTAGTTAAGCCGACAAACACGACCGCATTTGCGGGAGAGATGGTGTAATACCCACAGTGAATCAAGAGTATCTTGAGAGTGATGAGGATCGACGGACGTGCTCGATGATGGACTATTCGGGTTCATGCTTCTCCAGCAGAGGGTTTTCTTTGTTGAACAAATAGCAGAGAAATCAAGGAGGGCTTTTAAAGCGCATCTTTGTTAGCCCCACCCTTCCCTTCGCTGCTTTCTGAGAGTTCAAGGTCAGCGATCCGTTATGCAGCGCCGCGAGCACCTACTCGTGCACTAGATTTAGCCATTCCCAGATCCCCGTCGAAACAGCCTTCAGCACGCGTCGAGCCGTCAGTCAAGTTAGCACATTCAAAGTTTAATCTGGAAATATTCTCATGACAGAGATTTGGCCGCGGTACTTGTCAGGCACCTGCGAAACTTCACGGCAGAGTTATTTCGAGATCACATGTGTCCACTGCCATGACACCACAGGTTTGGTATCATCACAGAACAAGATCCTCGATTCTTCAGCGCCGAAACGAAACCTTCCATTGTTATCAACGCCCAGATACTCCATTTGGAAGACAGTTCCGTAATGCACAATGGCACACCCTCTGTCGCTTGGATTCTTCAGATATGGAATAGCTCGTATGTTTGATTAAGTGTATCATGTTCCGAAACGGACGATCGAAGCCCCCGATTTGTCAGCATCACATCCACGCGAGGGCTCTGGCAGAAGTGATCTTTCAGTGCTATCGGTGAGCATACGGCCCGGAGAGGAGCTACGTGAGAATTAAGCTTAAAAAAGAGGCAATCTCAGAGTGCCCCGAATTCAACGAAATAACACAGCCACAACACAACTGCATCAACAAGATGATCAGTTCAAAGGCAGAGGAAGGAAGCAGGGCCATACCATCAGTTCCTCGGCCTCCCTGACCCCTGTGCGACCAACCGCCGTAAAAGCCCCACCCACGTTAGACTAGTGTCCTCTGCAGATCGGACGCACCTGATCTGGCGTGTTGAATGGTCATAGAACGCTTGGAGGTATAACGATGAAACAATGAGGCGGGGAGCCCAGCAAGGAGCATAGCAACGGCTTGGCTTCCATTTGGAAATTGATATTGGGCGTCTAGCTGGCAGATCTAAGCTGTGTTACTGAAGAGTCAGTAAACCCCCAAACTTCAGCGCAGCATCCTGCCATGCATTCCAGAATGACACCAACCATATACGCCCTGTAACTTGGTTGTCAACGCTGTGCGAATCGATATCCGAGTCCAAAAGGACCTTCGCTTACTGAAGATAGGCTAAACTTTACAATGGCCAGACGGAGATAGACAGCCTGCGCCAATGGTGCGATTCTGGCTAGGTCTTGTCGTTGGCATCATCGAGCATCAATCTAGCCACAGCGCTGGGTGGACAACGTGGACGGGGATCAGTGACCTACCGCACCGCCATTTCTCTGATTGTGTGACGCACTGGGCCCCGCACTCGTTGCGTTGTGTGAGAAGTCGAAAGAACTTATCCGAGTAAGTACATTGCTTACTGCAGTATCAACATCACTGAGGCAACGACCAAACGGTTATGAAATTTCGTCCCGCGGAGGAAACACCATGCTCGACAAATTTTTCTCAGGAAATTGTTTATTTGGCGGAAAGGCCCCGGTTTAAAGTTTGGACAAGTTCTTTTGTGATGCGGTGGTGGTAGGAACCAAGCGAGAAGCGTGAGAGAGTGAGAGTATTGTAATGGAGAAGTCGGAAACCTTCGTCACTTCACTCGGGCGTTCAACCTAACCTTCTTCCATCCCCGTTGCCGGCCACAAGACCGGCACTCACGGACCCCCTTTTTTCCGGTTCAGCTCTAACCGATTTCCCCTCATCGGGACGGTATTCCCGAACTACGGTCGACTATCTCATAATGCATTACCAGATGCATTTTGGCAGGGAGAAGGAGTTTGCACCTCCCCAAGGCTATGCATTATGAGATAGTCTACTGTACCTCCAATGACGGTTATTCTGCACGCACATCAACAAGACACGATGTACGTTCCTCCTTTTTACATGAAATCGAACTACAGAAACTCCTCTATGAACCAACACACTGCTCAAAGCAAAGTTCACTATTGATGTAGCATTGGAAAGCCAGCCATGGAGCGCACACAGGACCCAAAGGCGATTTCTTACTCAGGAGAGTCAGAATCTATGTAGTCTGCGCGAGCGTTCTTTCAAGCATTGAACCATCATGCACCATTTCCACGGTTCCTGCCAGATGCACGCCCCGCGGCCACTAGATCGTCATGGAGGAATATCTCGATCCAACTTGTGTGTCTCACCGGCTTGATCGAAATCGACAAGATATGCGCACACATCTGTCTGTGTGGGCTCTGGCTTGTCAGCGACGGTGACTCCTGCATCGGGGCAGGTGATGTTACTAGTCACATCTTGACGACAATTTTGGAGCGACGGATATAGAGAACGAGGTCCTTGTTGTGGAGCACAATGAGTGCAACTTTGACCAGATCATTGACGACACTGAGTCGTTTGCGTCCAAATTGGCGGTTTGCATTTAACCCATCAACGTAGTGCATCATCGCTAAATGTACCCTCCTCGTAGCCGATGAGGAAGTGCAACCAAGACCCTTTGCCGCCAACGAGGATCGAGGAGCCTTGCGATGGTACATTCAAAAGAACTCGACCAAAACCGGTTGACTATAGTACTTGGCATAGAACAGAGCACGACGTCCAAACGGTCGAACTCCAGGGGAAAAGCAAAAACGAGACTTGGATGGGAGTAGTATTGTGTTGGGCAATATTGAGCAGGTGCTTATATGCCCGGCCGTGGGAAAAGTCGCGAATGGTCTCGCTTGTGCGACATTCCAGCCCCTTGTGTTTATTTTTCTCGCAACTTGCTGAGCCCCTTTTAGAAGATATCAAAGATCCCTGCAATCTTGTTCTCGCAGAAGAGAGGAACAACCAAGATAGATGTAGCCGGTGAACGATTGATCAACAGCTGTACATGTATGTGATTGTCGAGTCTCCTTGAAAGGTCATGTAAGTCATACACCAGATGCGGGGAAGGGGAAATATGTCTTGCTTCGGATCGCATCATACTGATCACATCAACATATCAGTAGCAGCTCCCCCACGAATAGTTGAGGTGTGACGTACCTTGAACTGGGGTTCCACAATGTACAGGGACGACGTAAGTACGCCTTCAAACTCCAGTGCATTCCGATCTATCCCTAGCTCATTGTTGCACTCAAGATGTATATGGAGTGCGCTGTTCTCCTCAACGACAGCTTTGTGAGGGAATGAGATACAGTGGCTGACCGCCGAGGTCTCGCAGGTGTTGGTGCATCGCCATCGCACGCTTGAAATCGTCGTCATAGAACCCAAGAGCGTCGGGGACAAATCTCCCAGTTTTAGCCAATGTGTTCTCGTTGATTGGGCAGTCCTCAGTGTATGGTCTCTGCAAGCACTTCGCAGATGACGATGAGAGGGCAAGTCACCTAATGTAAATGGGGTAATCATTCCACTCTTGGTACGCCTTCAAATCCGACGCAGTCTTCGCGGCCGATACAGGATTCCACGATTTCGAAGAAGCGTGCTGAACGAGTTTCGTATGCTCTTCAGATGGATCAGATCGCTGTTCATAGTATCCGCCTGTTCAGTACGCACCATATTCCTCTGAGTCCTGACGCCAGATCTAGAAAACAGTAAATCAACTCTCCACTCGCGTCAAGAGAATCGACAAACTTGAATCTCTCATGATAAATAATTGAACTTAATGTTCACCATTCTCCTTGTGTGAAAGCAAGTTGAGCGAGAACATTTTGTTGTGGCTGCTCGGGTATTCGAGTCCAGAAACGATGTTGTCGAAACGATGAGCAAGGTCAAAGATCGGATTAATCTCCATAGCGACCTCCTGCTTGAGTTGTCAGCTTACAAGAAAAAGTTGATATCATGGTACCATAGGGAGGTATGCGACTCGCCAATAAATGCCCTCGGTGACAGAATTAGCTAGTTTGGGAATCCTGTCCTGTACGACTGATGGTTTGCAATGGTAGATATCCAAATACTGCCACGACACAAATATTATGAGCATGCTCAGTAAGGTGAATGTACGGAAATCAGCACATTTTGGAATTCGGGGCAAAATGTAAAGGTTCATTTTATTCTAATCAGCTAGGGATATCAACCTACTTTTCTCCCAAGTCGCAGGTCCACTGGCAGGATGCATGGGGCTACATAGAACCGTTCAGAAATGCAAATACACAGACAGAAAATGTTTGCTTGGTCAATTCCATGTGTTACGATCCTGCATTTGGTTCGATACCATGGACCTTCAACCCTCTCTGCCAAAAAAAAATCATCGCCAATGAGATCATTTTGACACGAGCAAAAGTGACACAATGATAATACCTTGGCAGCCCATCCATTGCCCCTCAGACGATTGCATCCCCACACCCTCACCTCCGTTAGTTTGGACAGGTTAGATACGACGCTGTGCATGATGAAATCGTCCAATTCACGGCACCAACTCATGTCTAGCCAACCCACTTCTACGACATCCTTGAGCTGCCCGAGGGACTCCGAGGAGATCGGACCCAAGCCGTTCAAGTTGAGGGAGACGAGAGAGGTCGCAGAGTGTGCAAGGAGAGCCGTGAACGTCGCAGTCGAAAGTCCATGGTTTCGCGCAAGGGAGACGATGCGGAGCGGTGGGTTTGGTGTAAACGTGTCGCAACAATCCACCTCGATCTCGCATTCAGCGTCTTCCGAATCAGATGCGCTAAAGGGCTTCCTCCAGTTCTCGAAAAAGTGGGCGACGCCTTCGTCTGACAAACCCGACAAACCTTCTAATCTGAGTTCGGACAAGGTACGGGTATATTTTCTGAGTCCATTCTCCAATACCACGTCGGTGAACCCTTCGTGCCAAGAGGGGTCAAAGCTCCGCAGCATAGACCCATGTCGTTCTAGGATCTGAAGCCAACCATCTTCCAAAATACCGACTCCAGGATTTGAGAGGTCGAGTAATTTCAGAGGCGGTAAAGCACAGAGTGGTTCTATGAAGGTATCATCCAAGCGTCCAACCTCCTTCAGCTGTAATTCTTCAAGTTTGGTGCAGTGCATTGCAAGTGACTTGGCACACTCGAGGTCAAAACGAGGACTCTGGGTTATGCGGAATGACCTTAGTTCTGGTTTGGCTTTGAAAAATTCAATCCATGCTTCCGAGCGTACAAGGAAAGGTCCGAGGAGGTTTAAATGCGTGAGATACGGGAGGGAATTGGAGAACGCAGCGATAACCGGACAGGTGATACGACCACAATAATCAAGGTGTAAATGCGTCAAATTTGGATTCAGGCTTGCGAGCGTGGTCAATGCAGGAGGAGACAAGTCTACAGCTGATGCTAAGAATGGAAAGGAGCGAGACGTGCAACCGGCTTACCAGTAGCATCATAAAACCGAAGTGCCTCGTTCCGTATATCATAGAATAACTGAGCGTTTTCAGGGGTTCTTTTCCTCACTCAATAAGTCATCGAAGACAAAGAATATTAACGACTCACAAACTCCGGTTTCGAGCTAATGTTTTTGCAATTTCATCCAGGTTGACTGCACCAATATCTCCGAGTGCTTCAACGTCGTCAATGTATTTCCCAATTAGCTACACGTTGACATTAGACTAACGGGAAACCGGAATTGATTTCAAATCATTCACCTCGATGCACAGGGAAGCCAAGGTTGGAAGACGCCGTTCTTCAAAGTTGATCACTTCGCGTTTCTCACCTGCCAGTTTTCTCTTTTTCGGAGCGGTTGGCTTCTTGAATGGGTCAGCCCCGGATGCCTTTGCGCACTGGTGGCAGAGATAACCAGGAGGCGGGTTTGCCGCTAACGTGTATTTTGTCTAGAGAGCAGAAATGAAGACACATCAGGCCAAATCCATATCCTTTGAAACCATAATTACCACTGTAAACTGCTGTTCGCACTGAGCACATTTCTCAAAGCTCCCGATGGGCGGTTTGGAATCGCCGGCACCACCCATGGACCATAAGCTCTTTGAGAGTGCCGTATACTCGTCGTCTGAAGATCCCTCGTATTCGCCGTCATTTTTCGCCTTCTTCGTTGCCTTGGCTTTTCTTGCAGTGGTGTTCTTGCCTTTGGCAACTTTGCGCTTCTTCACGGGCGTTTCTTCCTCTACGTCGTCGAGTTTATCTGATGCATAGTCGGAATTCTAGTGCGCATATCAAGAATGATCACAAATATAAACAGGAAAAATAAATAAATAGAAGAGATGGACATACGGTAGCTGCCCAAGATTGCCCAGGGCGGCCTGACGAGCCTGCCGGCGCGGGAGTTTCATTCTCACCCTGTCCTTGATTGGGGTGACCACCGACGGTGCCACTCTGCTCCCCGCTCTGTGCATCGTTAGCGGTTTGTGCTTGAGGTGGATTCCTTGTGGCTGCACGGCGCGCAATCGTAGCTGGGTTGATTCCCGATTCCTAAAGTTGTCGTCTAAAATGAGGCTCTTGAGCACGTATACTCATAGGAACACGTACGCGGAGGAACTCTGTTAGGGCAGATGTTGGACCCCGTACATTGTTGTTCCTTCGACTCATTGCTCGTTTCTCAGAATCACCAAGTTTGAGAGAGGGAAAAAAAGGACGCGTTGCTGTGAAAGCGCGCTCGTAAATTAGAGTGTGACATTGTGTCACGAACAATAACGCGTCTTCATATTTAATTATTGTTCCACTCGTTAGCCGGTGTTACACGTTCCTCACCTATTGTTTATAGTACTTATTCCTGCTGGCCATCGTTGGATGGAGCATAATGTAAACAGAACTTGCTAATCTGAAATTCATCTACATGAAAGACACCTAGCTAGTAGTGATTCCTCTCCAACTTGTAAGACGTAGAAGTTATGGCGGAACATAGGGTCTACTATGAGATACTCCACCACCATAAGACGCTCCACATCCCCGAACATGTGGCCGGAGACAGCGCGTGGTTGTGTATGAAGCAAAGGATCATGTCTCCGTTCCAGCAGTATCTGCTGGTTCATGGGACGTACGCTCTTCATGTTTGGATGCGCGAAGAAGCTTGTGACAGCTCGAGTCTTCGATGCACTAGTATCTTCATTGTCATGGGTATCTCTGAGGTTGACAGTAGCACGGGCTCCCGTGAGCGTTCTAGTAGGCGGGGATCAACTCGCCAGATTCTTGGGCACTGACTGGGTTCATCGGCCTCTAGGATTGAAAGTCCCAAGCAATTTTTCCCCCGTTTCAGTGCGAAAGCGCATTTGAAGGGTATTTTGTCTCAAGTGCAATATTAGCAACTGCATCGAACGTGACCGTTGAACGCATGTGAGACGACAGACGGGTGGGGTGGCATACCTTGATCGCTGACTACTATTAAAAAGGGTTGCGCGTTCCTTCACTCAACTACCTCCAGAACGTTTACCGTATCTCTAGAGCACTGACGAAGAGTGAGTGTTGTACACTGTATCAATGGGTTGAGTCGAGATCCAAAATTCTTTCTTGTTATTGGACGAGCCAGAATTGTGTGGTAAGACGGGTGGAGGCTGAGCGAACGGATAAACACAAGATTTGGCGATCGTCTACCAACGTGATTTATCTGACTAAGTAGAAGGGTCTGACCGTGGCCAACTCACAAGTCATCGTAATGCACCCAACCGCCAGATATGCGGTCGCTCGTAAGTGGGGTTTGAGGTCCCGTGTGTGCAACACCACCTCCAACTGACTCAGAGCGTTTATCAGACAAAAAACACATTAGTCCAAAGGTTGCTTTACTGACTGATATATGACAACATTACCATCAATGATGCGCGCAAAACGGATATGACTCTGAGATAAAGCGGGTACCTCGCGAAGACACGGCCTGGACCGTATTTTTCTTGGCTTGTGAGTTACTGACAGCGAACGCCACAATTTGAATGTTGAACCTTGGGCATGCTCGTCCACGCACTGCAATGCAAATTTGGCTTAGGTTGTTTTTCTTGAACATGCGATTTCTGTTCTTGCGTTATTCTCTGCTCAGGTGTTTGCCAACGTGATAATCTTGTCCGACACCATGCATCCGCAGACTCCGGCGAGTGATTGGATTGCAGGTTGACTGCTGACGAGTCGAGCATTCACAATGTGGCTCAGCATGAATGGTAATGATGAGCAAGAACACGGTGTCGTCAGCGGTGTGAAGCAGCGGATGAAATTAGAAGTGCACGCCTTTTTTCTTGGTCATTTATTTTTTGACTGATGCCACAATGAGGAGAGAGAAGGGCACCGAATTAGGCATAGTGGGCGTAATAAGGCTCAAGAGACTCCGAGGAAATGACCGATATTTTTATTAATGAGCCCGATGACATCCTATTCGATCGAGAGGGTCAGAATGGTCCTCGGACAAAACCCCGGGCGTGCCACTGTAATAGGTGAGTCGTGCCCGCCGACACGGATGGTTTTCGACCAGGGACC
>JBBPSB010000619.1:0-14067 GCA_038093375.1 Xerocomus brunneocitrinus
CTCTATCAGGGGTGCGCGCATCCGTGGCGGGATCACCCTCGATTTTGCCTGGAGTGGTGGAAAGCTCACCTCCGCGACTTTTATCGTTGATAATGATGTTGCTGGAAGGGAGAGAGACGTTGTCGTCAACTATGCAGGCCAGGTGATTGGACGGTTCAGGACCAACGGGGGGACAGTGATGAATATCTCATGAGGCTGACGAAAGGAGCCTTTTTTGTTTGATCAAACGCTATAGTATAGTGTAACATTTTGAATGCATCCTTGGACCTTCATATCGGTTGGGGCGAGCCGAGAGGGACCGATCTAATACGTGGGAACCCTGGGTATGGCAAAGGCAATATGATACGGCAGTTCCACCAACGGGTTACGGCGCTCCCTTTGGCTACGCGAATCCACCCTCCAGCGCACCATTCCCTTTCATCACACGTATATACACCACCATGGCGACAAGACCCCTCAACGACGATGAAGTTCTGAACGAGATGAACAAGATGGTTCGTCCGTCGATGCGTCCATGACACGTTACTCAAACAGCGGCATCTAGGTAGCCTTTATCAAGCAAGAGGCCTTGGAAAAGGCTCGCGAGATCAAGGTCAAGGCGGACGAAGAGTTTGCCATCGAGAAGGTGCGCCGCTCTCCCCAGCGTGATGTCCGCTTATCTCTCCCCAGGCCAAACTCGTCAAGCAAGAACAACAAGCGATCGACGCCCAGTACGAAAAGAAACGCAAGGGCGTCGAGGTCGCGCAAAAGATGTACGTGTCTCTCATCTCTGTCGTGGAACCTCGATCGATCGAACGCCTAGCGCGCAGTCCAATCTGACGAACAAGTCGCGTTTGAAACTGCTGCATCGCAGGGAAGAGCAGGTCCAAGAGTTGTTCGAAGCAGCGCGTCTTCAGATCGTGACGTTTGCCGAGGATGAAGCTCGGTACACGCAATTCCTCCAAGGGGCGATCGTCCAAGGATTACTTCAATTGATGGAGCCCAACGTTACGATAATCGTGCGCGGAAAAGACTTCGAGTCGGCGCAGAAAGCCAGAGAAGTTGCCGCCGAGACTTATAACCAGCTCAGTGGCCGTCAGGTAGCTATCGAGGTCGAAGAGAAACTGAGCGACGACAGGTATATTTCCGTTTCGTCCTAGTATAATACTTGAAATTAACGACACTACCAACTAGCTCTGGAGGCATTATGCTTGTAAACGGCAGCAGACGAATAACAATTGACAATACCTTGGACGAACGTCTGAGATTGCTGGAAGACAGAGTGAGCAGCCTTGTTGTAACTACGTTCTTGCCCACTCATACTCCGATAGATGTTGCCGGAGATCAGGAGAGATTTGTTCGGCGCCAACGAGAACCGAAAGTTTTATTCATAACAGTGTATAGACCCTTGGAAGATATTACCGTTGCTCCTCAGCCAGCCTAATCACAAGCTTCAATATTCGCGTAAGCCCAAGGGTGTATATGGACCGAAAATGGGCTCTAAGACCACTGTTGCTCTCGAAAAGTGCTGCCTGAGCCTTGAGGTGCCCACAAGGCGACGCGCTGGTTGGCTGGGAGGAGCAGGACGGAAAAGGAAACTAATTCCCATTGCTGACAGGGGCTTATGGCTTTCCTTATCAGCGTCTAGACTACGAACGACGTCGGTCACTGGGATAGGTCGCTCTGATCTCATAACTACCACATATTTGCTCGTTTGTGTCCTGTGAGTCGTTGAATGTTGTCAAATTACGAACGCTGACCCCTACAAAATTTCCGGTCAGAAGAGCATACGTATGGCGACCACAACGCCCTGCATTGACGAAGAGATCAATAAATGCCTGGTATTGCTGCACAACCTCCGTTCCCAAAAGAATTTATCTTTGCCTATTTTTCGCCTTCCACCTGAAATTCTCTTCAACGTATTTATTCATGGCGCACGCGAATATCACAAGCGCAATGACCGCCCCACTCTTCGCGCCCCTCATTGGGTCAACGTATCATATGTTTGCCGTCATTGGCGCAATGTCGCTCTGAACTGCCCAACACTTTGGACATACCACTTCACCGCATCGCTACGTTGGACAGAAGAATTACTGGCCAGGTCAAAACAAGCATCGTTGAAGATATGCATCTACATTGAATCCCCGTGGAACAGATCCTGGTGGTCGGATTTTGTGGGGAAGGTGCTGAACCATGCGGAACGAATCCAAGAGCTCCGTCTCTACGTCCCGGAGACAGCTCTTCCAGCAGTGCTCTCTTTGTATGCTCCTCGTTTGCAGATCCTGGATATCTATACTTGGGAATGTCCTTCCAAGCAGACTTTCATGATCAGTAGTGGGGATGCTCTACCTCTCCGTACACTGAAGCTCACTTGCTGTCCGCTGCCCTGGTATTCAACATTCAATCTGAGCGGAGTAACAACACTCTTCCTGTGCCATATTCCTCCTCCATCCCAACAGAATATTATGGAGTTTCACGTCACGCTGAGTCGTATGCAAGCCCTCACAGTATTACATCTTTATCGTGCTCTTCCCAGCGCCCGTGATTTTCTCTCCAGTGGAGCATTCGGTGTTTCCCCGTTGAAAGTCAGCTTACCCTGTCTTGCTCGCCTTTTCGTCCACGCTCCAATATCGACGGTTATTGCATTACTATCTTGCGTGGACCTCCCATTGAAAACACAACTCACGCTAGAAATCGAATCGGAAGATAGCAAGTGCATTGATGACTATGTCCAAATTACTTCAATTGTTGCACAAAGATTCAGTCAATCTAAAGATCTGACGTCTTCCAGTCTGGCAATTCGCCCATCGGTCATCCAATTCCTTTACTCAATATTCACTTTCGGTTGCGGTCCTACCAATCTCTCAAAGTTGTACTCAACACAAGATTGCAACGTCCATCTCACGATCCCTGACGATCAATATCGCATCAGGAGCGACATCTATTGCTCTATTCCCTCGACCCATGTTCAAACTCTTCATATCACTCGCCCGCCATTCTCACCCGACTTTTGGAGGAAGGTGTTGGGCCATTTTGATAAATTACGGCACATGAGACTGAGCGATGGCTACATGCCTGACCTGGTTTCTTTGCTCACTTGCACTGCTGATGGGCCAGTGGAGGCTCCGAGAGGAGATACCACTAGCGATCGCGATTCAAATCCGGGTCACACATTTGTACCAGCGCTGGAGGAGTTGGAGCTTTGCGGCATCACATTCGCATTCAAGGATAATATGGCACTGGGTCAGAATGCTATCTCTAAAAAGTCGCTTGATGCACTGTCTACCCGCAAAGCCCTCCATCTCACCATGATCGACTGCCATTACGGAGAAGAAGACGAATCGGGCGTGGAAGACAGTACTACATAGAATCATTAAGCAGAATATTTTACCTGTCAAATTTGCCGTGTTTGATTGTCCCCAACTGTACTTCCCAGGAGGCTTCATGTATGTAAATGTTTCAAGGCCAGGTCAATGTGCAGCACACGTGAATGTACTCGTTCTCAACAAGTGACTAAATATTGGGACGAACCAGATTGTTGCACCGCCAGTGCCAGCAGCGGATTAGCGCACGTTAAAATCATTGATCTATACAAGACCGCAACCGCCTCTCCTGATCATACCCGCCTCGTTAAAATCCATCCAGAGCCAAAGGATATCAAGGACAATGCGGTCCTCAAGAAATCGGCGTTGTCCCGGTAGGCAACCCAAAAACTCATTACATCTCCACATCCGCTCCACATATCTCACCATCCGTATCTGATTTGGTCGTCGTTGATGAGGGAGCGATGGTTTCTGCTTCTGGCCATTCGGTTTTGGCATAGATTTCATCGGTGAGACAATTCTAGCCAAATTCGTAGACTTCGGTTATTGTCCAAAATGAACTACTAGAACTGCATTTTGTGATGATGCCTATCATGATGCATGACGAACGAGCCTACAAATACTGGTCGGGAATTTGACCCACAATGAATCGACTTTGATTACTTGCATAAAGTTGGGCGAATAGACACTTCATTTTCGATATCTCTGCGCAACAGGTCATCAATATTCGGCGTTTAAAAGTGTATATCATGACTGGATCGTACGGCCCCACGTTGCATCTGAAAATGTATATAGAATGAGTATCAGCATGATCATGCCCAGCCACGCTTTCAGCTTACCTCCTTATCCCAGAGCCCGACGAGCACCTTGATCTGACCTGCATCGATGTGCGCTGGTCTCGATCGATGCGCCGTCTCAGGGTCATGGCATTAAAATGGGGTTCGCGCAGCGGGCCGTCGAGCTAGATGAGGAATGGTAGCGAAGTAGGCACCTTGCGGTCGTCGACTACCACGGTATATTCGGTGATGGCCCCGAGCGCTGCCCTTGCGGTCCAAACACGAGCGCATCCGCCACCCCTTGTCACAATATTATATTGCCACTGTTATTCACAGGCAAGTAGTACTATCGTCAATACCCATGTCCGATTCGTCGTCTTCATAATCACATTGGGTCATTGTGAGGGAGCGCTTTGCGGGTAGACAGTGCATCGAGTAGCGCTTTTTTAGAGACAACGTTCATTGACAAATCGTATTTGGATCCAAACTTGATATAATAAAGCTCCAACTCCTCCAGCGCTGGTACAAACGTGTGACCCAGAGTTCGATCGGTAATGTCTCCCTCCGGAGCCTCCACCGGGGCGAGAGCGAGCAAAGAAGCCAGATCAGGCATGAGGCCATGACTCAATTTCATGCGCCGTAATCCATGAAGATGGTCCAACGTCTTCCTCCAAAAGTCGGGTGAGAGTGGCGGGTTGACGATATGAAGAGTGCGAACATGGGTCGAGGGAATAGAGCAACAGATGTCGCTCATGACGCGACTCCGACAGGCGTAATCGATTGCTCCATTCCAACAATGAGAATGAGAGGAGCGCTGCAGCCCCGTAGTGGGGACGCCATCGACAGTCTAGGATCGCAATCATTGAGTTCCGATGCACTGATGATAAATCTCGATCTGCCCTCGTGGGAACCGATGGTCAATGAGCGAATTGTCGGACAGGATGACAGATCTTTGGATTGGCTGAATCTTTGTGCAAGGGCTGGAGGAATTTGGGCATACTCATCAATGGAGGAGCCGTTTTCTGATCTGATTTCTAGTGTGAGTTGTGTTTTCAACGGAATAATTGTGCAAGATAGCAATGCGACAACCGTCGAAAGTGGTTCGGTGACGGAAAGACGGACAAGACAGGGTAAACTGACTTTCGGGGAAACACTGAATGCTCCACTGGAACCACGCGCGGTCGGAAGAGCATGCTCAAGATGTAAGACTGTGAGGGCTTGCATACGACTCAGCGTGGCGAGAAACTCCACAAGATTCTGTTGCGATAGACGAGGAACAAAGCATAGGAAGAGGGTTGTTACTCCGCTCAGATTGAATGTTGAATGCCAGGGCAGCAGAAAGAAAGTGAGCTGCAGCGTCCGGAGAGGTGGAATATCCCCATATTTGATCGCTGAAGGAAAGTCCCAACTACGGATATCCAGGATCTGCAAACAGGGAGCATACAATGAGAGCTCTTCTGGAAGATATTTGCCCCCGACGTCGAAACGAAGCTCTTGAATTCCCTCTGCATGGTTCAGCACCTTCTTCAGCAAATCCTTCCACCGGAATCCCACTCTCCCTGTACTATACCAGAGGCATATCTTCAACGATGCTTGTTTTGACCTAGCCAGTAATTCTTCTGTCCAACGTAGCGATACGGTGAAGTGGTATGTCCAAAGTATTGGGCAGTCCAGAGCAACATTGCGCCAATAACGGCAAACGTACGAGACGTTGACCCAATGGGGGATGGCCCCACGATCAGTATTGAAGACAAGATATGGGTAGTTGTGTCTCGTAATAGTCGCGTGCGCCATGGATAAATATGTTTGCAAGAATTTCCGGTGTAAGGCGAAACATAGGCAAACATGAATTCTTCTAGGCACAGAGGTCGGACGACAGTACCGAGTACTCGTTGAGCTCTTCGTCAACGCTGGCTGGGGTTGTTGTCGCCATCTGTACTATGCCCTTCTGACTGGAAAAGTTTGTAGGGGTCAGCGTTCGTAATTTGACGTGACATTCAACGGCTCACAGGACACAAACAAGCAAAGCGGTTATAACCTGTCTTCCAGTGATCTCGACGATTTTGCAATGTTGTACGGCAATGATTCACGTTGTAGTTTAGACATTGATCAAGGAGGACAAGGTTGCCTAGTACGTCTCAGTGGTGGGAACTAGTTGCTTTTCCTGTCACCACCTCAGGATATCCCGCTCCTCTTCGTCCATGAGATCTTGAGACATACTTCTCTCGCCCACTCCACCATGATCTCAAACGATGCGAATTTCCTGTGTTGGGTAGCAATCCCACTTCGGCTTTTCTCCCGACTATATACACGGCCAGTGGACTTGACTTCAGAGCGTTACATTGTCATGCAGACGAACTCGAACGGCAAGTTCTTAGTTCTGTCTCTAAAATAATAAAAGTTTTGATGTGCAAATCGATTATAGCAAGGATAGCCTAGGGTTAGATTTTCTCACGGGGGTGCTTAGTCTCCAGGACAAGATAGGCGTACTCGAGGAACGACGGGCACAAACGAATTGTCTACTAGTGGCCTCCATTCCTTGAGCATACCAAGAGACATCACGAAAAAGGATTCGTACATTCAGTTCGACCCAAGATTGTTCCCGCAAGTATATTAATGGCGTGCGGTAGACTCTTCACGGAGAACCGGAGAATCGAGTGGTGGAGGACATATGGTTGGGTTCTGCGTGGTACCCTTTTTGTGTTTCTCGGTTCTTGCTCTCATTGATTATCTCAGTTCAGAGACGGCTCTCTCACAAGCCCAGCGAGGTCGATTCATCGAATTACCAAGCGGTGAAGGTATTGCATCACCTGGCATGGATTGGTGCCATCGACAACGACCGATCTCCAGGGCCAATGTTTGGATTTGTAGCTTTGTGAGTTTCTCATCTAGATGTCCTTTTGTGAGGGTCAACCCACCCTTCTTCGACAACCCGACAGGAATGTGCCATACTGTGGCTTGCTGGAAGATAACGTTTATGCAAACATGCACGTGTTGCCCATAGTGACATTAAACTTTCACATGTGCTCGTCCTCTTCGTGTTGGACTGCAGCATCGCGCCTTTCGTCGGTGGTTCCTGAAGCAAACGAGCAGAACACAGCACTCCAAGTTCGGGTTCCGATGCCGTTCGTGCTGACCTATGGTCCTCTGGACGATGGTGGACAAGTTGTATTCTTTCTGTTACCCATCCGCATATATCATGCTCACCATCAATTTCTCGAAGGAGTTGGCGGCCGCCGATCTGCTTCAACACCCAACCATGTCGATTGCACGGCAAGCTGATCATTGTTTGTTGAGCCTCGCCCGCTGATGGGATGATTCCGTTTTACTCCTTGCACTGACAACGAGGGATAGGTTCTGCACATTGATTAGCTGCGTGCTTCAACAATGCGGAAGCTCATTCGTGAATCATCATGTGAACGTACGCTGAGATGTGGGACTTTCAAACAATGTCAGGAACCTAAGACCACAGAAATGCATTGCACAAGTGGACCGAGCAGCAGCGTGAGGTGTCGCAACTCGTAGGGAAGGGGGGCGGTTGTCGTGGACACCTGTGTCTATTCTGCTCCCTCCCCATTCCCATTCCATGTCCGACCCCATCCTCACAGGCACTTTTGGTATTCACATTGCCACTACGGACTCGACATATTTCACGCAACTGGACCTGATCCCCACTATCCAAAATTCACCCTATACAGACCCGCGGAATGGTTTTTGATATCAGAGCATATATGGTTCATCAAGATGATTCGGCCTTGTTCATGTACCATCGACATCGCCAGGGACTATCTGTTGTCGGGAGCCCGGTGCGTCCTCCCTTATTCGTTTGACTGACGCATGTTACTGCCTTGCACACGCTCACTTAGGGTCCTGCTTCGCACATCATCTGAATGCATGATGCCAACAACACGTACAACCAGTGAGATCTGTTCCTGCACTCATGGCGACACGTCGATTCAAAAAGGTTAAATATCCAAACGATATCAGAACAACAAAGGTCCAGACGGTCGGGCGTTGGATCAATGATCGATGACGTCTGAGCATCAAAGATGTTCTGCATGCCTATCTCGTGGCGTTTTCTATACTTGACGTGCCTCTGGTTCAAGGCGGTCCATAGTATCATCTTTTATGCTATGCATTAACACACCCGCGACACAGAACTTACTACGACATCAAGAACTTGGTTCTGAATTTACCCTCATGTCTCTGCTAGGACTCTCATACTATGCCACATGATAACCACATGAGCGCATCCGCCACCTTAACGGGGGAGGTAGTACCATCGTCAATACTTGTCCATGTCCAATTCCTCTTTTTTTAATCACATTTGGTCATCGTGAGTCGGGCTTTGCGGGTAGACAGTGCATCAAGTAGCGCTTTCTCAGTGATGGTGATCCCTGAGACACCGGTAAACGTGATGCGATAAAGCTCCAACTCCTCTAGCCCTGGTACAAGCAGTGTTGGATCGGTAATGTTTCCCCCCGGAGTCTCCACCGGCGAGAGAGCAAGCAAAGGAGCCAGATCAGGCATGCGCCCATAACTCAATCTCATGCGCCGTAATCCATCAAAATGGCCCAAGGTCTTTTTCCAAAAGTCGGGTGAGAGTGGCGGCTTAACGATGTGAAGAGTGCGAACATGGGTCGAGGGAATAGAGCAACAGATGTCGCTCATAATCTGATCCCTGATCGGAATCAATGGCTCCATAACAACAGCGATAATGAGAGGAGCGCTGCAGTCCTGTGGTGGATACCCCATCGCCAGTTCAGGGTCGTAAGCATCAAGCTCCGATGCACTGATAGTAAAGTTCTATTGATACCCACTGGCAATGGTCAACGAGCGAATTGTCGGATGGGATGATGGCAGATCATTGGATTGGCTGAATCTTTGTGCAAGGGCTAGAGGAATTTGGGCATAATCATCAACGGAGGAGCTGTTTTCTGAGTTGATTACTAGCTTGACTTGTGTATTCACTGGAATGATTACGCAAGATAGCAATGCGACAACCGTCGAAAGTGGTCCGAAGACGAAAAGACGAACAAGACGTGGTAAACTAACTTTTGGGGAAACACTGAATGTGCCACTGGAACCACGCACACTCGAAAGAGCACGGTCAAGATGTAAGACTGTGAGGGCTTGCATACGACCCAGCATGGCTAGAAACTCCATGATATTCAGTTGGGATGAAGAAGGAATATCTTGCAGGAAGAATGTTGTTACTCCGCTCAGATTGAATGTTGAATTCGAGGGCAGCGGACAGGCGGTGAGCTTCAGTGTACGGAGAGGTAGAGTATCCCCATTATTGATCATAAAAGTCTGTTCGGAAGGGTCCTGAATATCCCAAATATAGATATCCAGGATCTGCAAACGGGGAGCATTCAAGGAGAGCCTCGTTGGAAGAATATCGCCTGGGATGTGTAGACGGAGCTCTTGAATTCGTTCTGCTTGGTTCAGCACCCTCTCCACAAGACGCGGCAACCAGGATCCGTCCATCAGGGAGTCAATGTAGATGCATATCTTCAACGATGCTTGTTTTGACCTGGCCAATAATTCTTCTGTCCAACTTAGCGATACGATGAAGTGGTATGTCCAAAGTGTTGGGCAGTTCAGAGCGACATTGCGCCAATGACGGCAAACATATGAGACATTGACCCAATGGGGGACACGAAAGGTGGGTTCGTCATTGTTCTCGTAGTAATAGTCGCGTGCGCCATGGGTAAATACGTCTGCAAGAATTTCCGGTAGAAGACGAAAAATAGGCAAACATGAATTCTTCTGGGCACGGAGGTCGGACGAAAGTACCAAGCCCTTGTTGATCTCTTCGTAAACGCGCGCTCGGGTCGTGGTCACCATAATTATGCTTTTCTGACCGGAAAAGTTTGTAGGGGTCAGCGTTTCTAATCTGACATGACATTCAGCGACTTACAGAACACAAACGAGCAAAGCGATTATGGAATCAAAATGAGCCTATCTTTCAGTGATCTCGACAATTTTGCAGGGTTGTGCGGCAATGAGTAATGATTAATGACGTTGTGGTTGAGACACTGCAGTTCGGAGGACAACGTTGCCTTCTGGTCAGCGGTGGGAACTAGTTGCTGTTTCCGTCGCCACCCCCTCAAGGTTTGGGTCCTCGTCATACTACTCCTCAGCTTCTGATCTTCACTTTAGTATCTAGACTACGACGTCGGTCACTGGGATAGGTCGTTCCGATCTCATAACAACACATTTGCTCGTTTGTGTCCCGTAAGTTGCTGAATGTCACGTCAAATTAGAAACGC
The DNA here is from genome assembly GCA_038093375.1 of Xerocomus brunneocitrinus. Classification (NCBI taxonomy): domain Eukaryota; kingdom Fungi; phylum Basidiomycota; class Agaricomycetes; order Boletales; family Boletaceae; genus Xerocomus; species Xerocomus brunneocitrinus. Next base: position 10,354 of record JBBPSB010000619.1, read on the forward strand.
TGACCCCTACAAACTTTTCCGGTCAGAAGAGCATACGTATGGTGACCACGACCCGAGCGCGCGTTTACGAAGAGATCAACGAGTACTCGGTACTGTCGCTCGACCCCCAGAAGAATTCATGTTTCCCTATTTTTCGCTTTCCACCGGAAATTCTTGCAGACATATTTATCCATGGCGCACGCGACTATTACGAGAGACACAACTCCCCCTCATATATTGTCCCCCATACTCATCGTGTCCCCCATTGGGTCAACGTCTCATATGTTTGCCGTTATTGGCGCAATGTCGCTCTGGATTGCACAACACTTTGGACATACCACTTCACCCTATCGCTACGTTGGACGGAAGAATTACTGGCCAGGTCAAAACGAGCATCGTTGAAGATATGCATCTGGTATCATAAGGGGAGAGTGGGATTTTGGTGGACGAAACTGCTGAAGAAAGTGCTGAAGCATGCAGAACGAATCCAAGAGCTCCGTTTCGACCTCCAGGGCAAATATCTTCCGAAAGAGCTCTCTTTGTATGCTCCCCGTTTGCAGATCCTGGATATCCGTAGTTTGGATTTTCCTTCAGCGATCAAATATGGTGACATTCCACCTCTCCGTACACTACAGCTCATTGGCTGTCCGCTGCCTTGGCATTCAACATTCAATCTGAGCGGGGTAACAACACTCTTCCTGCGCGATATTCCTTTTCCATCCCAACTGCATATTATGGAGTTTCTCGCCACCCTGAGTCGCATGCAAGCCCTCACAGTCTTACATCTTTATCTTTCTCTTGCTGGTGCGCGCCGTTTTCTCTCCAGTGGAACATTCGGTGTTTCCCCAAAAGTCAGTTTACCACGTCTTGCTCGTCTTTTCGTCGCCGGACCACTTTCGACGGTTGTCGCATTGCTATCCTGCATAAACATCCTATTGAAAACACAAGTCAAGCTAGTTATCGGTTCGGAAAACAGCTCCTCCGTTGATGATTATGCACAACTTCCTCCAGTTCTTGTACAAAGATTTGGTCAATCCAATGATCTGTCATCATCCGGTCCGACAATTCGCTCGTTGGCCATTTCCAGTGGGTATCAATGGGACTTTACTATCAGTGCATCGGAGCTTGATGATTACGATCCTAAACTGTCGGTGGCATACCCACCACAGGACTGCAGCGCTCCTCTCATTATCGTTGTTGGAATGGAGCAATCGATTACGATCAGGGATCAGATTATGAGCGACATCTGTTGCGCTATTCCCTCGACCCATGTTCGCACTCTTCACATCGTTAAGCCGCCACTCTCACCCGACTTTTGGAAAAAGACATTGGGCCATTTTGATGGATTACGGCGCATGAAGCTGAGTGGTGGCCACATGCCTGACCTGGTTTCTTTACTTGCTCTCCCTGCTGGTGAGCCGGTCGATGCTCCGAGGGGAGACATCAGTAGCAACCACGATTCAACACCAGGTCGCAGATTTGTACCAGCACTAGAGGAACTGGAGCTTTGCGGCATCACGTTTCGCATCCGAGGACGATTTGCTAGAGAATGAAAAGTCGCTACTTGATGCACTGTCTACCCGCGAAACCCTCCATCTCGCCATGACCGACTCTTTAGTATGTTGAATCGAAGACGAAGCAGAATACGAATCTGGCATGTACTCCGATTATGGTACTACAGAACATCGCTCTACATAGATGTAGCAAGCAGAAAAATTCACTTGTCGAATTTGCTGTAGGCTGTAGCCGGTGTCATTTCATGTACTATCGAGTATCGGGGCCCTCCAGCCCGGTTCGTCCTCCCTTTACTCGTTTGACGTATGTTACTGCCTTGCACACGGTCCTTCTTCGCACATGATCAGCCCGAGAATGTACGATGCCAACAACATGGACAACCAGCGAATTTCTTTCCGACGGAAGTAAGCTTCAGAAGGATACTATGATCATAGTAAGAAACGAGGCAAAATGAAATACCGTTGGTCTGTTCCCGCACTCGTGGCGCTTTCTATACTTTCAAACATATAATTGTGACGTGCCTCTGGCGGTCTATCGTATCATCTTTTACGCTATGCATTACTCTGACATCAAGGACTTGACATGTCTCTGCTAGGACTCTCATACCTTCCCCTTCCGGTTCAAACACATGTCAACCACCTGAGCGCATCCTAGTGCCTTTTTCGCAATATTGCCACTGTGACCTCGAACTGGAGAGAGTTCTCCATTGTTTGACGTTTGCCCCTCAACATGGCAACTTCATAGACTGGGTCGGTCTCGCCCTCAACAACACTCATCCATATCTGAATCGTCCTCCGAGTCTATATAATCACTGCATTCGATCATTGTGAGTTGGGGAGGGAGGGTTTTGCGGGTAGACAGTGCGTCAAGTAGCGCTTTCTCAGTGATAACCTCCGCTGACACGCGTGCAAACAGGATGCGATAAAGCTCCAACTCCTCCAGCCCTGGTGCAAGCAGTGTTGGATCGGTAATGTCTCGAGCCTCCACCGGCTCAGCAGCGAGCAAAGAAGCCAGATTAGGCATGAGGCCACGACTCGATTTCATGCGCCGTAATCCATGAAGATGGCCCAACGTCTTCCTCCAAAAATCGGAAGAGAATGGCGGGTCAATGACGTGAAGTGTTCGAACATGGGTCCAGGGGATGCAGCAACAGATGTCGCTCATGATGTGATCCCTGCCGGCCGTAACCGATTGCTCCCTTTGAACCAGGATAACGAGAGGAGTGCTGCAGTCCAGTGGTGGGTACGCCATCGACAGTGTAGGATAGCAATCATCACACTCCCATGCACCGATAGCAAAGACAGATAGATACCCACTGGAACGGATGGCCAATGAGCGAATTGTCGGAGAGGGCGATGTCAGATCTTTGGATTGGCTGAATCTTTGTACAAGAACTGGAAGGATTTGTGCATAATCATCAACTGAGCTATTTTCTGGTTCGATTTCTAGTCTGACTCGTGTTTTCAATGGGATGGCTGATTTTCAGGGAAACGCTGAATGCTCCGCTGGAGAGAAACCCATGGGCACTCGGAAGAGCACGATCAAGGTATAAGACTGTGAGGGCTTGCATACGACCCAGCGTGGCGATAAACTCCATAAGATTATGTTGGGATAGATGAGGAACAAATCACAGGGAGAGTGTTGTTACTCCACTCAGATTGAATGTTGAATACCAGGGCAGCGGACAGGCAGTGAGCTTCAGTACACGGAGAGGTAGAGTATCCCCATTATTGAAGATGAAAGTCTTCTCGGAAAGAAAGCCAAAAGTACAGAGATCCAGGATCTGCAAACGGGGAGCATTCAAGGAGAGCTCCGATGGGAGAACATCGCCTGGAATGTCTAGACGGAGCTCTTGGATTCGTTCTGCATGGTCCAGCACCTTCTCCACAAGAGGCGACCACCAGGATCTGTGCCTCGCGTAATCAAGGTAAATGTATATCTTCAACGATGCTTGCTTTGACCTGGCCAGCAACTCTTCTCTCCAGCGTGGCGATACCGAAAAGTGGTATGTCCAAAGCGTTGGGCAGTTCAGAGCGACATTGCGCCAATGACGGCAAACATATGAGACGTTGACCCAATGGGGGACACAAAAAGTGGGTTCGTCATTGTTCTCGTAGTAATAGTCGCGTGCGCCATGGGTAAATACGTCTGCAAGAATTTCCGGTAGAAGACGAAAAATAGGCAAACATGAATTCTTCTGGGCACGGAGGTCGGACGAAA
>JBBPSB010000620.1:0-14029 GCA_038093375.1 Xerocomus brunneocitrinus
CTGTAACACGACGGCGCCACCCTCGCGCCGGCAAAACGAGCCCAAATGTGCCGAGGGCCTGACGCTGTGCGGTGTGTCCGACCCGACGGGTCAGCCGTTCAAATGCACCAACATCGCGTCGGACCCGTCCACTTGTATGTTGTTCCAGTGTCGTCCCGAATGCGATGTCGTTGACCCCTTGGCATCACTAGGCGGTGGGTGCGTGAAAGCTGCCCCTTTCCCTGGTTCGTCCACGGGAGGCATCGATTGCCGCAAACTTCCCAATGTCGGCAAGGTGACCTGCGAGGGTAGCAAGTGTGTCGTCCAGAGTTGCGTGGACGGCTTTGCCGTCTCTACTGCCAAGGATGCGTGTATCCCGCAAAAGGTAACCCGTGATGCGGATACTGCTGCGGGGGTGTTGTCAGACAAGACCGTGCCTGGTGCTGTGGTTGGTGAGAAGGTGCCTCGTTCCGATGCCGCCTCAGAGATAGCCTTGCCTAGCAAGGAAGCTTTGAGCGGTGCGCAGTTGGGTGTGGTCGGTGGTTTTCACAAGGGCAAGGTTCCTCGCGGATTTGCTCCGATCATGGGCCACGCACGAATGGCGTAAGGGGGGCGAAAGGTAGGCGTTGAGCCTGCTTGTGATGAGGGAGGGTAGCCTTTGGGCGAGTTTACTTCTGTACCTTACATCTCACATTTACTGCTCGTTCTCTATTACTCGGTTCCATAATGAGCTACTCCTTTGTCTTGCGTTTGATTTGCTTATCACCCGTCCAGGCACTCAAATAACTTCGCGGTGCATTTGTTCCCTTTTGCTATACTTTGCTTTATGATCAGGAAGTGGCCTGCCGCGTGACTCTGGAAGCACCACGTGTTAACCTACCTATCAGCGCTTCAGCGAAAGACTTGGCACCGAGGTGTGGGAATTCGTTCGCTGTGGTGCGAAAAACCTCCGCCTGTGCGATACAGCCACCGACATACATAGCATCCGACCTTCCGAGGGAATAAGTCACTCATTTGAAATGACACAAAACGAACAACATCCTATGTCCACCGCCTTCCTGAGCTCGTATGCTTTTCAGCGCTTCACCCATGCGCAACAAGAACGGAAATGAAAATGAAAGTCGCAAGCATTTCATGCCAGGCCATCCGCTTAAGAGAATTCACGTAAGGCGAGCAACCCGACGGGATCCTCTAATGGAACATTGCAATGATGTCATTTCGACAGCATTCGAGTCTGTTCGGTTTTGTCGGCTCGATAGTCGGCTATCATGGGTCTAGCTCTGCGATCAAGGCCTCGTCCTCGTCCAACTCGATCTGCGTGCACAGCGGCTCTATCCTCTGGAATATCCCATGCACAGCAGCCTGACAACAGCCGATCCACTGCTTCAATCTCTGGGTTGTCTGTGTGAATAGTTCCGTCGCAAGGGGGTAAGAATAGAGTATGTGGCTCAGCGCTCAACAGCCGTCGACGAGAGTGTCATACGTAATTCCAAGGTAGGCACAAGAGGGGGGGGGTGTCTGCTCATTGTGTGAGTTGTGTCCACGAGCTCAGGAACGCATCCTGATAAGTGTGCATATCCACTTACTTTGGTTCTTTCCGTCGCCAGGAACCCGCCTACACGGCCCGCAGCCAACGGTAGAATGCAAGAAGCAGTGCGGAAACTAGCCCCCTTTTTGATCCTACATTCGGCAAATGGCATATGCGGAACATGTCTCCAATTTCGACGTGAGAACATTGTCCCGTTCCGAATTTGCTCAAAAGGGGGCCGGTTCTATGCTGCCATGGATTTCTACAGCACCCTCACACCTTCTAAACGCTCTCGATCATGCAGTTTTCTGTTATTCTTGTCGCTCTTGCCGCTGCTGCTGCCGTCGTTGCTGCCCCAGTGCGTCCTCGTTTTTCTATCGCCTCGAGTGATGTCCGTGTTCGGTAGACTGACCGTACTGTTTTTCTAGGCACCTGTAGAAGACGTACGTCTCGATATAATAGCGTTGATTGAGCCCATCACTCATGTTTTCATTATAGCGCAACTCGGGCAGTTCTTCACCGCCCTCTTGGAAGCGTAGCTCGTCTGGCACGGTGTAACGCGGGCTCTGGAGACGAGCCCAAACCTGAAAAAAAAACCCTAGATATCTTTATTGTGAGCACTATCCCCGACCGTCTCGTCCTCGCTTACGCATTTTTTTCCAGATGCTACTTTAGGACGACTCGGCGATCTTCTGGTGCTTGTCGCATCCACTACACGGAGTTTTTTTCTCTGGTGTTGTTCGTCAGGTACACCGTGTACTATGCCAATCAGTATTGATGGCCGATGTAGTTGTGTTCGAGTCTGGGATCTCTCGTTGCTTAGTCTGTATCGTGGAATCAAAAACCTTTTTTTTCCCTTGAAGAACCGCACCGATGCGCGGCCACTCATGATCGAGATTCAAGACTGCGCCTGGATATGCGAATCTCAGAAGGGGGAATGAAAACCGACAAAAAGCCTAGCCTTTACCTCACGGACCATTCAACATTGTGCCTGAGTCTTTCTATCGCGGTGAGAAACCGAGTCCATGTGATAGAGGGTCCCAATCTAGGTCCTGGTTTGCGTTCACGTACGTGACTTATCATGCCTGATTATTTTTCTGGTGGCCCTCGCGATGTGTTGGACACGCTCTGCCCGTAAAGCCATCAACGGCGACAGCATCAGTCTATCAAAAAAGGAACAGACTGACATCGTGGATCACCTCGATAACCAACGCATCAACCCGAGGTGATGTGACCGTGCCTTGCGGAATCGAGATGATCTTATCCAAGACACGGACGTTTTTCATCATACTTGGGACACAGCGCGTGGGTAGGCCACACACCCCATGTCCCCTGCAGATAAAAGAGCAGGAAAATAGACGGTACTAACACACAAAGTTGTCGCCCGAATATCAAACAGCCTAGTCAACCAACTCTGGTAGCACTGGAACTAGAATACAAAGAAAAATGAATTGGCTGTCCGAATGGTCTGCATATCCCGTACCTCGTGTGTTATGCCATCTGGTGGCAGCCGCTGAGTGTTTTATTCAGTCCGTGCCACATCAACATTTTGAATCCGTCTTGATTCACCCCTCCAGGAAACAAGCAGGGAAACGAGGCAATATCCAAATTTCGAGTCCGGATTGAAACATGCATGGGATATTCTCGTTCACCGTGTCAGAGACAGCTAACGCGCTGAGAGAAGATTGAGGTCCTGAAAATGAATTCGTGAATCATCTGTTCACTGTCAGGACGCGTTCAAAGTGAAGTGATATCATGGTCAACGTCGTTTCAACCTGTGTTGTGAACTTGTCGTCTACGAGTGGCGTTCGGCAAACAGCTCAACCAAGCCTTTCCGAGTCCAATTCCCACGACATGCTCTTCTGTATCATGTCTATCGCGCCTCTGTCTCAGTGTCAAGACCGCGTGGAATTGTATGGTATACTCTCATGGCGCAGATGCATCTAACCCCGTAGGAGGCTGGTGGTGATGCCAAGTCACCAGTGCTCCGTCAATCATCATGTGGTTTCCCTTTCATCCACGTGTGCGCTGCCACCCTCACTACGACAACCGTCTCACGACCGGGTTGTCACTAACTACGTACCTGATCACCCATTCATTGTGAGATTGGGGTTTTCCCCGTCCTCGCTCTCTGTTTGCTTACTCGTTGTCTCATTGCATAGTAGCTCGCTCCCAATAGTAGGCAGTGCGTCAAACATGTTTCGTTGCTCCACATCGATTGTACGATAACGCCACCTTTCACACGGACTCGGAACCAATTGCATCAAGGATGTGCTTTGCTTGCAACGACGTGTGGTGTGGAGCATTTCAAGTGAATTGATATCAGTATCACGTCCAACTCGCTCAACTGCCTTTAAGATAGTCACGGCCTCGCCTTAGCGACACGGACGAGCCCTTCCTATAGGCCCTAATTACCCATTAGGCGCGGTGGGCTGAACAGCGCATGTACAACCGTTTTGTAAGCTTTGATTCGTAGAACGCCCACGCAGAGTTGACTGGTCAGAAATAGCGGAAGACAAAGTGATTTCCGGACAGCCATGCATTGAGGTGGCATTAACATCACCATTGAAAGATGAACTTCACTACACCAGTTCACTGACCCAACTTCACTTTCGTCAGGACATTGCTGCATGTATAGCTAGGGAGCAAATTCAATGGTCGAAACAGTTTGTTTATTCCTGTCCCCAAATAGAGAAGATCAGGATTTGGGATGACAAATACTAGGACCTAGTTAATATCGAAGAAGAGCGACGACAGCATACCGTCAGCAGGATGTACAGTACACAGGCCCATTAATAAATTTACATCTTCGGATGTCGCTGTGGTCAGGCGCAGGAGAGAGACGCTGGGTAGGGGCAGAGGGAGTGAGAGTGCGCGAGCCTGTCCCAAGGCGTGAGCTGCGAGGCGGGTGGGAAAGTCTCGCAGCGAGTACTCGTGCGGGAGCTGGCTACGAGGCGCCGAAAACCGAGGTTTGAGGTAGGGTGTGGCGGATGGGTGCGACGAAAAGGTGGGCGAGCGGATCTGGAGGTAGTTTGAACCCGGAACGAAGCTACCGCTGGCCACTGCTTGCCTACGCTTATCCAAAGACATCACTCTGCGACATTGCTCGTGCCTCGCTTGTCACGGAGGCCCATCACATGTTCGTCAAAATCCTCACTACCGGACGAGTTGATTCCATGATCCGGAGGCAACCCTGACAGCCTTCATAACGTACTGATGAGTTTCGTCCACTGGCACGACCAAATCAGATTGGCTGTTCGACAGTTCTCAGATCGGCGTGAGGTAGCGGTCGCACCCCTGACAGAGACTTGGGGATTAGTATAATGTGCATAGCAATCTCTATTAGAAAGTCGGACGGTCACTAGAGTTGGACTGTAACCCTTACAATAAGTGTTATTATGTAATGCTTTCCCACTTAAGTGCATCAACTCAGTTGCAGGTCAAAAGGTAGTCTGGTGACCAGACCCATGAGGTTACCACGTTGAGAGGCAAACTCTCTCTCAACTCAGCAGCCTCATAGCGGGCTGGTCACCAGACCAGTCAAAAGGGTCACACTTTGGTTTGAGTGACCAAGAAACGTGTGGAGCACAGCATTATGCCATAAGTTCCTACGGAACATGACAAGAACAGGTCACGCACGGTGCAAGTACTGCGACGCAGTGGTTTCCAAGCCTTCAATCAAAGGCAAATTTTGGCTGCGCAAGCAGCAGGTGACCGAACGTGAGTACTCAGCCATAGACGACGTCATGGGGTGGGCGATCGAGGGCTATATGACTCAGGTACACAGCGACTCATGATGTGGTTGAGGTGAGGAATAATCTAATGGAAAAATTATTCGGAGTTGCATGAAGGCCGGTGCATCGGCCTTGTCAATTGAGTGTCAGGTGCCAATCTGTTGCCTAGTTGGCAGCCTCAAGACTCTGTCAATTTATGTTTGCCAAAGTACAACGGTGCGATCACCAATATTCTTAGAAATCACACTCACTTGCCATTCTCTGTGAAGCTTTCTGACTAGCACGATCAATTCACCGTAAGTAAACTAGTGAGTGAAATTTCATGTCCTCGACCGAGAAATTTTCGCGGACCACAAATTGGAGGGTTAGCCCCCAGGCCCCAGGATCACCATGGCTTTGAACCTCCTAATACCCGTTTCATCTCACCCACAGTCAGCATCCTTTGACACCGCATAAACGATCAATGCGATTTTCACTGATTCTATAGAGGTGCCTGATTGTCATGAATTGCCATAGCTTGACTGATTAGTTGATTTCATCAGCTACTACCCCGTGACAAGGAATGCCACATGCTCTTCTGCTGGGATATTTAAGCAGCTCAGCTAGCATGTTTTTAGGTCAATAGCTATTCCCGATGATCTCTTGGTTCGCTCCGCTTGCAGTGCTCCTTCCCCTCGTTGCCGCTTTCCCTCACCTTGATGCTCGTCAATCTCAGACAACATTGTGTGGCCAATATGACACGTACCAATGGGGAGCATATTCGCTATTGACGGATCTCTGGGGATTAACTGGTGCAACTGGTTCGCAATGCTCTACCATCTCTTCCGTCAGTGACAACGTCGTGGAGTGGTCCACGACCTACTTGTGGTCTGGTAAAGCTTCTATCGTGAGCTACTCCAATGTTCAGCTCAACACCGGGGTCAACCAACAGCTCAGTGCGATCACCACCATGCCTGTGCGTTTTCTCTTGTTGTCTTTTCTGCTTTCGACTGAGGGCGATGTCATAGTCGCAATGGAAGTGGACTCAGAGCACTGACGCAGTTGTAGCTGATGTTGCATATGATTTCTTCACTTCGGCCACCGCTGGCGGCTCCAGCATATTCGAGGTCATGGTATGGCTCGCCAATTTGCAAGCGGGACCGATCAGCTCCACGTACAACTCCAAAGGTCAAGCCGTTCCTCTTGTGAGCAACATCATCATTAACGGGTACAACTGGTGAGCTGTTCAACGAGATGGTTTAGAGTGAACTCGAGCACCGGGCTATATCACAGGAACATGTACAATGGCACCAGCGGTACCCCGGTTTACTCGTTCCTTCCCACTGACGGGAACATCGAATCCTGGTCTGGTGACATCTACGATTTCTTCAGCGTAAGCATCTAATTTTCTTCATCTTGCACGGTTTTGATGCATGATATTTTGAACCGCATAGTACCTCATTCACAATGGGTATATTGGCTCTTCGCAGTATCTCACGACCGCGCAGGCTGGCTCGGAGGTGACATCCGGAAGTGCCACGTTTACGACGTACGTGGTAGCCATGTTCTGCATGTTCTGTCCAATTCATCCCGTTCTCTTTCAGTTCTGCTTACAGCTTGGCCATCAATTAGGCGTCGTGCCCCATCTGAACATTGTCTATTCTTATTCTTATCGGATACCTTATTATGAGCGTTTCCAGAGAAGCTTTACGGTGATGTGGAGCATCGCAGCCTTGGAGATCTCTGATCAGCCCGTTCGTAGTAGTTTACCTTGGTTTACTTTTTCGGCACTCGGCCACTGTACGCTACGCTCGCCTTGTTCCTTCTTTTCTTCCAGTCTCATTCACTCAGGGTCTATATTCTTTACTATACCAATGGTAGCCCTTACTGATTGTACCTAGTTCACTAAGTTCACTCGTTAGGTACAGTCCAACACAGTTTCATTCACTCGACTGGGGTTCACTTTGAAGCTCACTTGTTAACTCCGCACTTCTCGACCGCACGATCACAGACCGGATCATTGAGTTACAATCTTTGCGGCGCCGAGCAGGGGCTGCGAGACAGAGACCGACTCGGGGTCTGAGGGCGCAGGATCGTCCGCATCAGAAAGAACCCAGAGGGGAGAGGATGGGGACAGGACGAGGACGATAGCAGAAGCGCCCGAGAATGCGAATGCGAGCAGGAGTGGCTCCCAGCTTGTCGCTGGGGAACATTGTCAGTGTGCAAGACATGGTACTAATGTCGGCTCACGGCGGCCTGCAATGCTGCCCATGGAGATGACATTGAGCGTCTTAAGTGTTACAGATATCGAGTACACGTAAAGGCTGCGGATGTATTAGGAGATCACAAACGGTGTCGTGAATGACGCACGTAAAACTCGCTGTGTCCATCTAAAGCCAGCCAATCCCGACAGAACAGCATCCTGCAGAGGACGCAGTGCGCTCGTCTACAGCGGATATACACGGAGTGATCCATTCTGGCTCCAAGAAGTCATTGTCCCTCGCAAACTGCTCTTGACAAAGACTTCGCTGCAAACGCTATCATTAGCAGGGAATCGTAACCAAAACGGAATCGCGACACCTTGCAAACGCATAGCTGAGCCGACTGAGAAGACGACGAGTGTGCGCCGTCGGTGTTCAAGACAGCCCCCCCGCCATTGATAATCTCGCTCTGACTTCTCTTCACCAGCCATGTCTCAGGTGGGTAGCTGCATGGTGACCTGGGGATGTTGCTGAAAACGACGGGCACAGATGATTTTATCATGACCGCAATCAACTTTATCTCGTGCAGGTTCAAGTGTGAAGCCGACCGCTTCGTTCGCACCCAAGCTCCAGGAGTGTGTGCGCCGGAGATGGAGGATACGAGTGATCAGCTCAGAGGCACACTCGTGAGTCGTGAGGTTGCACGTCCAGAAGTTGTCGACTGCCATTTGGGTGGTCAAGCAAGGTAATAACGGAGAAGAGCGAGGACAGCATACCGTCAGCAGGATGTGCAGTACTACACAGGCGGCAGGCGGGCGGGCTGGCCGCCATCGACTTACCCACAATATCTCCAAACACCTGCAGGTCAAAAGCGTTACATCACAATAGTTTGAGTGATCAAGTTGAAACGTGTGGAGCACAGCATTATGGCAGAAGTATACGAGCAGCCTCACGAAGTAGCACCGACTCTGCGACGTGGTTTCAAAACTTTCCATCGAAGGCTTCTGGCTGCGCAGGCAGCAGGTGACTGAACGTGGGTACTCAACGTCACGGCGTAGTAGCCGACGAATCAGTCAAGCTATGGCAATTAGCGCCATGACGGACGACGTCATGGGGAGGTGGGCTATATGACCCAGGTACGTAGTGAATGATGTGATCGAACATCCGGCGCTACCACCTGCTTATCCAAAAAAATACATGATGCAGTCACTGGGGTGCCGCTGAAAGAATGAAGAGAACTTCTTGGGTCTACCAGCCTAAGATCCAATGAGTCTAGCACACAATATCGAGGGCTCTTATCGAGGCGAGGAATAATCTAATGAAGAAGATCATCGGGAGTTGCCGGAAGGCCGCGATGCAACGGCTTTGTCAATTGAGTTTCAGGTGCGTCAATGCTACTTGTATATTTGCGAGGTGCAAGCGGTCGTGCCATCGCCGATATTCTTACACACTTGGCATTTTTTGCGAAACTTTCTGACTAGCACGGTCATCCCACTGTAAGTAGACTAGTGAGTGGAATTTCATGTCCTCGACCAATCTTCGACCGCTGTCTACAAAGTGGAGGGTTTAGCTTCCATGGATCGGTTACCATCACCATGGCTTCGAATCTCCTAACACCTGTTTCATCTCTTGCCGCAGTCAGCATCCTTTGATACCGCATAAACGGTCAGTGCGATTTTTATTGATTCTGTAGAGGTGCCTGATTGCCATTATTAATTGCCATAGCTTGACTGATAATTTTGATTCCGTCGTTTACTACGCCGTGACGAAGGACGGCACATGCTCTTCTGCTGGGATACTTAAGCAGCTCGGCTGGCATGTTTCAGGACAATAACTTTCGCGATGATCTCTTGGCTCGCTCTGCTTGCAGTGCTCCTTCCCCTCGTTTCCGCTTTCCATCACCTTGTTGCTCGTCATGCCCAGACAACAGTGTGTGGCCAGTATGATACGGTCAAATGGGGACAGTATTCGCTATTGACGAATCTCTGGGGATCCTCTCATGCAACCGGTTGGCAGTGCTCTACCATCTATTCTGTCCATGACAACATCGTGAAGTGGTCAACGGACTACTCGTGGTATGATAGCACTTCTATTGTGAGCTACTCCGATATTCAGCTCGACACCGGGGTCAACCAACAGCTCAGTGCGATCACCTCCATGCCTGTACGTTTTCTCTTGTCGTCTTTTCTACTTTCGACTGAGGGCGATGTCGTAGTCTCAATGGAAGTGGACTCAGAGCACTGAAGCAGTTGTAGCTGATGTTGCATATGATTTCTTCACATCGTACACCGCAGGCGGTTCCAACGCAGTCGAGGTCATGGTATGGCTCGCCAATTTCCAAGCGGGACCGATCTGCGACGAGTACAACTCCGAAGGTCCCGTTTCTATTGCGAGCAACATCAAGCTCAACGGGTACAACTGGTGAGCGGTTCTGCGAGATGGTTTCTGGAGTGGACTCGAGCGGGCTATATCACAGGAACGTGTACCGTGGCTCTAACGGTTACAACACGGTTTACTCGTTCCTTCCGGCTAACGGGAACATTAACTCCTGGTCTGGTGACATGTACAAATTCTTCAGCGTAAACGTCTACTTTTCTTTATCTTGATGCACTCCTGATATTTTGGACCGCATAGTACCTCATTCAGAATGGGTATATGGACTCCTCGCAGTATCTCATAACCGCGCAGGCTGGGACGGAGGTGACATCCGGAACTGCCATGTTTGAGACGTACGTGGTGGCCATGTTCTGCATGTTCTGTCCGATTCATTCCGTTCTCTTCCAGTTCTGCTTACAGCTTATCCATCAAATAGGCGTCGTGCCTCTTCTGAACATCATTTATTGTTTTTGTTCTTGGATACCCTTTGTACCTTATGATGAACGTTTCAAGAGAAGTTTTACGGTGATGTGAAGCACCCCAGCCATGACCGGACTCATCTGAGTTACAATCTTGGGACCCCCATCCGAGAAGAACTTGGAATACACATGCCTCAGATATCAGATATCAGAGGTGGTCGCGATGTGTCAACGCCATGGAGATACATTAGAACAAAATAACAAGTCATAACAAATCGTTGGTAAAAGAGCGAGAGCATAACGATGTAGCTTGGTGGTGCCTATTGTGCGCGGCAGGGCCAGCAAGTGTCGACAGGGTATGTGAATGCACCGGGTAACAAGAAACAAGGAATAAGAAAGACCCAAAACAAGACCGGAGCAAAATAATTGGGATGGACGCATTTGAAAGCGAAAGAATTAGGATAAAATATAAGGTGGGCAAAAGGGAAATGTTGAATAACTAGATAAAAGAATAAGAAAAAGAAAAGAGAAATGCTAGTTCTGAGCTGGGTGAGATTATCCGAGTGTCACGTCACACACAAGTCCACGCAGTCCTCACTGTCCTCTACACGTGCGTCCGTTTTCTTCCCGTTGTTGCCCGCTACATGGCCAATCAACACCATGCATCATAGTCGATGCCCCGGGACAGCCCAGAATATGAGCGTCAACGCAGTCACGCAGAAAGCAACGAGCGTCGTAACCCAGATGGCACGGCCAAGGAGCAGCTTCTTCACATACGGCTCACGGATCGTAAGCGTGCGAAAAGGGGTAGACTCTGATTGGCCCAGGAAGACGAGAATTGGGTCAAGCTCATATTGATGAGAGATGAGGAAAAGAATCGCAAACGTAAACGGGAGGAAAAGCTGTGTAAAAAGCACGTTAGAGATGCATGTGAGCCTAGTCCTTAAACAGAAACCTACGAAAAAACGTTTGGATTTCGGATGTACATCAAGGAAGATAAGCGAAAACGCAGTGGCCAGCCCGATCCAGAGTATCAGCAGTCCCAACACGAGGCGCACAAGAGCAGATAGCGGCGTGAGATTGCCAAAAGCCTTTGCTCTCAGGAAACGCGGAAATGCGTCTTGCTCCATTGCACGGAAGCAGTACTCCTTTTGCGCGTGGAATATATCGGGTATATGCGCCATCATGTTCAGCTCGCTCGGCGTCTTCGGTTCTTGTGTGCTGCTCAAGGGGAAAGTGTGTATACGGAGCGCAGGGGGGAGGTAGATCTCATGATTCTCAGGAGATCCAACGGTGCCAGCAGGGGACATGTATCGGAGATAGATGCGCTCCGCGGACGCAATGAGGTCCATGCGGGAAATAGCAGCAGAACGGGGAATGATCGTTGGTGCACGTGAAGCTCGTCGCAGGTTGAATAGTGTGGGTGTGCGCCCTGACAGGGAGAACGGCGTCGTCGAGCGGGGTGGATCGTCTTCGCCAGTAGGCGACGCAGACGCGATTCGTTCTTTCTCGAGACCAGACAGTCGCGGGTGCGGGCTGATTGAACGACCACCGGCACGTTTATCATCACCGACAGCAGCGAGAGCTTGTTTTTCTTGGTCGTTCAGCATGTCGCCCGTGCTGACCGTACTTCGCTTCCCCGCGCTCGGCTGGAGGCCTACGACTGCTCCATATATCGAGCCACGCCTACGCGCATAGTCCCAGTACTGCGGCCAGTCCTCCTTGATGGTTCGCCCAGATTTGCGAACGTCCTTGAAGTAGGCCCTGCAGAGGTTCTCGTGCTGCTGAACGTCGAGCCAAAAATCTAGTATATCCTCTGCACCCTCCCGCTGAAGAAAAAGACTAGTATTACCAAGTGTCAATACACTGGTTGACGCGAGAGGTGACGGTGGGACTGACTAGAACATGAACAAGTCAACTGGGGGTCGTGTCCTTCTCGACAGGACCTCGGTGAACGAAGGGAGTCTGTTTTTGCGGCTGTTAAGCCAGTCTTCCTGTTGTTGCTTCTGCTCGTCGTCCATAGCAGTGTAGGGTATTCGGAGGGCGGAGGACTGCAGCGGGCAGCGTTGGGGACGTTGAGATCAACGAAGTGTACTTGACAACCGCCTCGTATTATGTAATAAAACACTCGTTCTCTTCCGACTCGAACGAGCACTCATCTCCGTCATGTCCTCGTTTGCAAAAGCATTCTCTCCAGCACTCCGCGAGATTCGTATCCTGTGCTGCCAAACAGCCCAGGCATCTGCGGGCACACGGTGAGCCATCAAACACTCGTTTTTCTGCCAAAAAAAAATTAACCCACCCGCCAACACAAGCCAATTCATCGTCTCCGAGTACCCTGTCATCAAGAAACACAACCCAGACTTGCCGGTTCTGATCAGGGAGGCCAGCGGCACCCCCGCACGCGTGTTTGCCCGTTTCGGTGTGTTCCCGTGCTCTTCCGCATAACGCATGTTGATGGCAGTACTAAACGCTTCTCCGCAGAGCGCGGTGTCGAAAAGCACGTTGAGCTAGACAATCTCTCCTCTTTAGAAGTGAACTCCAAGGTAGCCCAACTGCTAAGCATTTCATAATGTCATTTGCCGTCTCTGTTACGATTCACACAATTCATACCCCTGTGTCTGAGATTCGCCTCCTCAAAGTCATTTTTACATGATCCTGTGCGCATTGCCTTGAGGCACGGACGCTTCCTCATCGCGCGGTGCACTCGTGTTCTTACTTTCGTCCCGAGAAGCGAACTGCTCTGGCCTTTCGATCTTTCTTGACAGGTCCGCACAAGATTCACGTTTTGCTTCGCCCCTGGAAGCGTGATCAACGCCTCAAAAAATGAGTCCAAGGTTTGTTCCATCGTGCTTATCCACTCGTGGCCGTGTAAAATCAGGAGACAGATCTCCGAACCATACATTCGTCACGCGTGTGTCATCCGCTGATTCTCAACTCTGACCCTCCCTCTTCTCTCCAAGATACCCTCTCCGTGTTTCCCTGCCATCTCGACCCCCGCTATCCGGTCGTGTTCCAACCTGAGATTTCGTATCAACCAAAATTCGTGCACTAGCACTAATATACCACAGATCAACGACAGCACGCTGGTGACGATAATCGTCGATTTCTCAGTTTCGCCAAACACACCAGCCTGTGCGCCGTAGATACTCGACAAGGTTGAAATAATCCCAGCGATAGAGTTGAGGCATCCAGGGCTACAACGTGGGTTGAAAACGTGAGGAAATCCCATTTTCTCGAACTGCGTGGTGCTCACATGAAGATGCGGTTCGAAATCCAGATATAGTTGTGCCACCATCTCCACCATAGCCAAAGCATTCCGGCTGCACCGATACCTGTGCACAACCATGCAATGACATATCTTTATCCATACCGAGATTAATGAACGTGACATCATCCCAAGGATGAGCTTACAATGAGACATGATTGACCACGCCCAGAATAGTGCTCTGAGGGGTTCCAGCTGGCTCGTCTTTCCAAGAAGCAAATGTGCCTGGGAAGAGCAGAAATCCGGCAAGCAATATCCAGGTGAAGAAGGCTGCGAGGATGTTGAACAGTGGCGAGATACCGTCCAGTGCGAGAAGCATGTTGACATAACGCGTCTGCGTCTGACCGTCATAGTTTGCGGGCAGAGCCGGGCGATGCGGGCTGCGATAGAACTCGCTCGCGGCGAGCGGGGGGCTCGGATGGCGTTTCTCGAGCCTGTGAGCCAAGTGCGCCGTTGCGGCGGTTTCGGACGTGCCGGATGGGGGCACACGCGTGTGCGATAGCGATCTATGGGGCGATACAGAGGGCGTGCGAGCGAGGCCGGTT
>JBBPSB010000621.1:0-14025 GCA_038093375.1 Xerocomus brunneocitrinus
CTCAAATGTATACAATGTTGAAAATATTATTATGTGTACACTTTACGATTTTTTAATATGCTGTGTCGGGTGGCCTTCCTGGACGGCCATGCCACTGCTCAAATGTATACAATGTTGAAAATATTATTATGCGTGCACTATATGATTTTACAATTTGTTGTGTCGGGTGGCCTTCCTGGATGGCCATGGACACTCACCATCGGTGCACAATATGATTTCTAACTTGCTGTGCCGGGTGGCCTTCCTGGAAGGCCATGGAACTGTTCAAACTTCACAAACAGTACAAAATATTCATCCCTGCCACAGCTGGCCATACACACTACACACTACTACAATCTTTGAAAATTTAATTCGTGTGTGCCATGTCCTTCCAGGATGGCCATGTATTTGTCAAATTCTAACACTTTGAAAAATGAAGTGTTGGTCACGACGTAATTGAAGGAGGGCCATATACGCTGCAAATTGTAACAATCATTCACAATTGACGCCATGCCGCCATGTCCTTCTAGGACGGCCGCGCATTGTGCACATTTCCAGAATGTTTAAAACCTCAACCGGGGACACTGTGGTAATGATCTTTTCTGTCTAGAATGATGAATGGCTTTAATGAAACTTATGTAGTTAGTTTCAAGATTATATAGTTATATTTCATGATTAGTACGTTTCCCAACGATGAATATCAATCACTAATAACAGATCAAAGTCCAGTTTATTAATGACGGTTGAGGCAATGTTATATCACTTTATAATCATGAAATAAACAAAGTTTCATTGAAGTAGTCGTTCACATATTGTGAGAGTTGATGGAATCCTTATGGACACTGGTTTATAATCATTTCATGTGTTCATCGTTGTACATTGGGCGATCAATGAATACTGATTTAGCAAATGCCACATTAGATATGCGATCTAATCGTCCTTAAGTGGAATGCTGTGGACACGAGTCCAACACATGGTGATTATATGCACCGAGCACAATGATGGACCCTTGATCGATTGATGGGTGGACATATATGGACTGTTCGGACTTTTATTTGACACCTGTCAACGGACATGTGGTTTCCACAAGCCATTGTTGGCAGAGTATATTAACTGGCTCTCATTTTCTCTTCCCCCCAATTCTCTTCTCTCTCTCCCTTCATCTGCTCGACCACTCAACTCAACTGAACTCTATGCCCTCGCAATCCCTGACCGCCGCAATCCTCCTGCTTGGGAAAACGGATGGACTTCCCTGGTCGTCACCGACATGGGAAGCAATTTCGAAAACGCACGGTATTCCTTGGCAGACTGAAGCTGACGCCGCGGAAGGATCCCCTGCCCCTTTCATGGATGGCTGGACAAAACGCTTGGCAGATAAGGTCAAGTCGTATGGGGAAAAAGCCTGGGCGATCCAAATCGCGGAAGAGCAAGAGGCGTTCATCAACAGGAAGCAAGCGGATAACGAATCGGATGGTCGCATGGCCTGGGCGAAGTTCATCAGGGACAATCAAGGGCGTTGGGGCATCAACCGGATTATCGACGAACTATTGTACAATCTTGGTCGCAGTCCGCAACAAGTTTTACGAGTGATGGAGACTCGCCGTGTAAGTCATTATACATTGAATCGTCATCAAATTCTTGGGTTCATTAACATTTTGTGATAGTTACCAACTGTAGAAGATTCCCAGGTATTCGGTTGTCAACAACAACTCGCGGAACGTTTGTTGGGCGCCGCGGCGTATATGGGGACGGAAACGTTCCTCAAACCTTCCGTGGCGCGTTTCGTGAAGACTCTGCTCACTTTATCATGGAACCGATATCGAAAAACCATCTCACGCGATATGGTCAAGATTCAGAAGAACGTGAAATTGGCGCGCGAGACGTGGTTAGGTGAGCACGTTGTGATACATCTTATACTAACTGAGATAACATTGTCAACACACAGCTCTTACGGCAGAAGGCGGAAAACCTACGGCAGACAAACTCAAGCGATTCTTGAAATTCCTGCGTCCAATCGTACAGCTCCTCGTCAAATACGACGATCCGCAATCGAAAGTCGAACTGAAGGGCTATCAAGACGACATGGAGGCGATGTTGGCGGAAATGAATCATGATGATTCTGATCCCGACAAAGCCAAACGTACGTTTATTTATTAAGATTGAGAACACTGGATTGATCCTGGTGCTATTCATCAGGTTTACCAAAGTCGATTCGCGATGCCTTGCGCAACATGGCGTCTGAAGAAGATATCCGTGAAGTCAATCGATTACTAATGGTGTCGTTAGAGAACATTCAAAACAACGACGAGACTGATCGCATTGAGGTCGATTTGGACACTCCTCTGTCGATAGAGAATTGGAGCGAAGGTGTCGAAGATCTTAGCGGCGTGCGCGAGGACCAGTTGTGGGAGCGGTTGGGATTACCCGACAAAAAGCTTCCGTTCTTCCAAGATTTTACAGATCCTGACGGGTTCATCGATCCATGGAGCGACGATGGGCAGAAATGGTTGAACGAACGACTCGAAGAACGTCGAGAGTTGAAGCCACGATGGCATCAACTCGTCGGCATATTGCGGATGCTTCAGCGAGCCTTCGAGGGCAAACCGGTATTGCTGATGGACGGTGTCGGATTGGGGAAAACCCTACAAGTCATCGGCGCGATAGCATGCCTCGCGTATTATCGCGAATACTATGTGATGAAGCAAACCTTTCCTGGTGCATTTGGTGAGTCATTTCATGACAAGAATTTCTCGGAGCCGAAGTGTTTGACGTTGGTCGCAGCTGGTCAACGTTTCGCAACTCCCGATGGTACTATCCCCAATATCCCACACATCATCGTCGTTCCTGTCAATCTTCGAGAACAGTGGGAGCGCGAGCTGAAGCGCTTCCTTAAACCCGCCACATTCGACATCCTTCCATACACAAATCGACTCACTACACGACCGGAATGGTGGAACATCGTTTACGCCCAGAGCTTACAGCCACACATCCAACGGATCGTGTTGGCAGTCAATACGGTGAGTTATGATTGTGGATCACTCATTTCCTAACATTGAATTAATTGCTTAACAGGCCATTCAATCTGATGCTAATTCCGTTTATGAAATGGGAGACAAATCTGAAATCGGGAAAGCCCACCCGACGTCCCGTTTCCAATCCATATCGCCTACCACGGTATACGGGCGAAAATTCGGATTCTTCATCGCAGACGAGGCTCATTCCGCACGCAAGCACAACGTCGCACACATGGCCTACAGGACGTTGAGACAATGCTCTGGTTTGACGATCGCGATGACTGCGACACCCGTCACCACTAAGCCACAGGTAAGTACTATTTGGTCCGCTTTACTATGGACAATAATCCAAGCAAAATGGAATAGGACCTCTATATCATGGGCCAATGGATGGGGATAACACATTTCGACAACTTCGACGAATTTCAACGCTTGAATCGCGAAATGAATCGTGCGACGCGCGCTGATACGAAAGCACTACGCGAGGCTGGTGTCGAAGGTTCGATCCTCCGAGGAGTGTTGATCGGGGGGAAAAACGCCAACACTCCTAGCCTCGAGGTTCCCACCGTGATCAACGAATGGATGGGGAAGTTCCGTCTCCGTTTTGCTCATCATGTTATCAGGCGTACGATCGAATCGGTGAACCCCGATGGAGAGAAACTGTTTGGGATGCGCCCGTATCAAGAACACAACTTGAAACTCGAGATGTACAATTGGGAGTCGAACGAGTTGCATAGATTCGCAAAGGACATCGTGTTTCACAATCCATTGGCTGGATCGGACACTCGCAAGGTATGTGTTAATTTACTTCATTAACACAATTGGGTGTCGTGTTGTGCCGTCCTGGACGGCTGTCCGGTGCATACCCTGCGTCGTCACGTGTCAGGTTGTGATGCTCGTGAGGGGCATCCGTCGTAGACGGCCAACCGTGTCCATATTGTGTCAAATCACTGAGTACTCACATTCTGTCGTCTAGAATTTTTACATTGAATTTAGGCGTTCTATGCTTCATCCTTGTCTCAATCCCAAACACGGTGAAGGATGGCTTCGTCCAGAGTCACTTGAGGCTTGGGACAACAGTGACGAGAAAACCGTCAAACTTGACGTGCTCGCACACCTCATCATCTACCATCTCGAAGCGGATGGCAGACAAGCGCTCACAATGGACGAAAACGGCCAGACTCTCATTCCCAACACGAAGAGCATTGCGGATCCCAAGCAATACCCTGAGGTCGATCGGATTGTCATATATTCAGCGTTCCCTTCATCGAACAATGCATTGATCGACGTAAGTGTTCCCTCAACTATAAATATTCAATTGCAACTAATGTCTTCTCAAGTGTCTCGCAATCCACGGTGTCTCAGTCGTCGAATTAAACGGATCGCTCACTACGAAGAAACGGCAATCAGCCTTGGAGGCGTTCCGGAAATCGACCCGCGCACACGGACCTCGTGTGCTTATTCTCTCTAACGTTGGAGTTGTCGGTTTGAATCTCGCTTGCGCAAATATCATGATGATGGTCGTAAGTTATTTGTTTTCCATATCCTCTCCCTTGCCGACGCCATTTAAACAATGATCTTTAGGATACGACGTGGTCAGCATTAGATGACGAACAGTTGAGGGGACGGATTTTCCGTTATCCTCAACAGAAGCAAGTGCATTTCTATCGTCTCATTGCCCTCCACACCCCAGACGTCTTCTTAAACAATATATCGTTCGACAAAGGGCAGTTACACAACGCTTTCATCAACGCGGGTGCCTCGATTCGTAAGTTAACCCTCATATATATTGTTCATACTAACTAACTAACTTAACACGACACACCAACAACAACAGGGAAATTATTCGATGGTGAGGATGAAGACGGCGACACGATTTTATCGATGACTGCCGATTCCGACGATGGGATCGATGACGCCATGGCAATGACAGACGAGGATCCCAAACCCTCCAAATCTCGCGGTCGTGGTCGCGGTCGTGGCAGCGGTCGTGGCAGAGGTCGTGGTACCAAGTCTACACGAGGTGGGACAGGTAAAGGGAAGGAACGGGAGAAAGTCGTTGAAGACAATACGGAGGAGATTCCGATCGACGTTTCTGACGACGAGCCATCCGCTAGCGAAATTCCTCAACCACAACCGCGACCCAAACCACGAAGAAAGCTCCCCTCAGAAAAGCGACCTCGTTCACCTCAGAGTCCGCCTAAAAGTCGTTTGAAGAAATTCCGGAAGCAAATCGTTCTTGAAAACGAGTCGACCAGCGAAGATGCCAATCTTTTGGTCAAGGCCGCTGCTGTCTTGAATGTCCACGACCAGGATGACGTACCGGAGCCAGCGGGAATTGCATCCGCCAGTGCGCAAGCAGTCGGATCTGCGCCAGCGATTGCTCCTGTTCCCACAAGTCAAGCGACTCAAGACATCGTCATGCAAGATCATACTGATCCCGACATCCTTGCTGCGTTGCATGCGCCAGGTGGACAGAATTCTCCCTCGACGGATGCCGCCCTCGCTTTGGAAGACTTTGAAAAGAGTTATATGAATCTTCCCGATCCACTTTCAGGTCCGGGAATGTCCTTGTCTTCACCACTTTCCTCGCCGCCACCCACACAACAACCGGAGATGGAGGAGATGGAGGTTGAAGGATCTACGTCGTATGTTCTTCCTCATCGCACAGCGGTCGCGCCTCAACGACCAGCCCAACGATCGGTATCTCCGATCGGACATGGCGGGCATTTGGGAAAGTTAAAGGACGGAAGTGGTATCAAACGAGGCAAGACCAAGAAGACGTATGGACGTCGCAAGTAGCTTTTCATTTGTCACGTATTGCGTGTGTTTCCTCCATGTTCATCATTGGCTTTCTGAATGTCGTGTTTTCGTCGTGTACATATGTCCGTCGTACATTTATGTAGTGTTTTAGGTTAGTTGTCTGGTTACAACTTCAATGTGATATACCGTTTGTTTTGCACATACGAGGTGTGAAATGGTTGTGGTTTGGTATTCTCTTCGGGCTTATGTGTTGTGTTTGATATCGGTAACGTCAAAAGAATAGCAATATGGGAATATTTATGTGGCATTCATTCGTGCGTAGTCGTGGCCGTCCTGGAAGGCCAGCGTGACGAAGGTTAATATTGCTCATGTAAAGGATGACACTACATATCACCAATGGCCGTCTTCTAATAACGTCGCACGTTGGATGATTTTAATGCATGATTCACATACTCATACATTCATTGGCCGTCGAAGAAGGCCAACACTACATCGGCCACTGGTCCACTACGAATAGTGGCATAATAATATAACAATTCCCGTGGTGTCACGGCCTTCCAGGACGGCCACCTAGGCAGTGGTTTTCATTTCCTACCACGTACAGTTATCATGATGGTAGAGAGTCGTGGCGCGACGGCCTTCCAAGACGGCCAGCTTACCATGAGGACCATCATTACCTGACATATTTAATAACATACCCTTGACGCGCTGGCCCTCCAGGAAGGCCACGACACTGATCTCAATATATATATGGAGCATATAGTGTTCATGATCAGTTCTCACCGTGTGTCTGGGCATCGATGATAAGGCAGGTATCTGACTTACAATTGCTATTGTCATTGAAGACGCACAACGCACACAACGCACATAGAACTGTTTTACCAGTCACAAACAATCCCAGGGCGTCGTCTTGGAAGTCTGTCAGGACTTAAAATCTTCATACATTGTGCCATATCCGGTCGTATGAGTGTTGATTGCACATGCAAAATATCAATTCACATATACTGTTGGCATGTACACATATGCCAAGATTCCAACTGATGTTGTCCTGTGTGGGTTACGTTTCTGGATGAAAATTATCAAATTCCTGGACCTGTATGGTCCAGGTTTCACACACACTGGGGGCGATTCGACAAGGTCGCACCAAAATAAGTAATGCCGTGTACTCCGAGTGTTTGTGAAAAGATAGATTCGTCAGCAAATTTGAGCTCCGCGGGCCTCTCGTCGGGCATGCTTTTGCGAAATAAGTCTTATTCGTCGCATTATCCCCCCCCTCCGTTGCAACTTTGATCACAAGAAAAAACGCCTGGCGATAGGCAGGTCCAGGGATGCTCGGAGGGCCGTGGAATAATACATTGATATTATTCACTTGCACCGATCTTCCAAACCATATTTAGACAACTTCCCAATATAGTCTGCTTACTCGACTAATACTTACTTGGTATCTGAATATACACATCGATCAATGTATTCGCTTACTTAGTTCCTTTCGCGTATCAAAACTTGTCCCTGGCAGACCCTCTACAGGGTCCTCGACTACTGCAACTACTTATAAACCACCCACACATTCCTTAAATCCTTTCCCAGTCCCTCTTCTCCCTTCACTCACATTGTTCTCGCCCCAAGAACAACACCACCCCCCTAAATTCTCCAAAGCATCCAAAATGGTCAATGTCTGGGATGGTCATATTGAAGAGCTCGATGAACACCCGGGTCGCAGCTACCCCGACGATAGAGAAGCCAATTCTTTGCAGCTCAGCTTTATCGAATTCACAAAAAAAGCAAGAGAGCTGTTTATCGAACTGCAGGAAACCGAAGATCCTGTTCTTGAACAAGCTGCGGCCAAGAATTTTTACAGATTTGTTCTTGCAGGTCGAACCTATGTCGAGGATGTTCCAAGGCATATCACCGTGAATGCTTGTCAAGATATCCGGAGCGACACTCAATACACCTTAACTCGCAACTATGATTCCTTGATTGGTGTCTCTAAGGATCTACCCTATTCAAAACATATTGAACTCCTGCCAATTCCTGCTTTTCGCCTGACCCTTACAAAGACCAATCATCTCACTGGTACAGTCTTTGTTGATGTAAGTATAAAGCTTTCCTCAGAATTAATGTTCTTATCCAATATCTCATCAAATCATTGTCAGGGAAGGGAACACAAAGTATCAATGCATCATATCCCAAATTTTGCATTTGGTCGCATCACAAATCGATCTGTGATTCGTGTCTTTTTTCCTCGAATGTACAGGCCCAATGAGTCAAGAAGCATCCCTTCCCAACACTTCCAGTTGATCTATGATCGCTGCCTTCGACCTTTAATCGAGAAACATATGGGCTCTATGGCATCACATTGGCCAGTCAGCTACGATGCTGCATTTGCCCTATATCAGGACGAGAATCATCGTATTCGAGAAGGTTCTCTGGATATTCCAGAAATGGTTGTGGATGCCTTTGGTAGAGAGTATTTGCAGACATTGTGTTGCTTGCACCCCGACTTCAGGGATGCATATTTCGTCCACGAACTTCGTGGCTGGAAAGGCGCTACAGTACATGATCCAAGGCATCAACTAGATCGAGACCTTGCTTGGGGACAGTTCACAGAATGTCTTTATCTCGACAAGATTGACCCAGTGGACTGGTTCATTGATGTTGGTCTCGAGTTGGGACAACCACAACATGTCACCACCTGGCGCGATTCTGGACATGCAATCCTCATGGCCCATTGTCTGCCTTCTCTTGATGAAGATCAGATCCACCCTCTCTTCAAAAGCCGTTTCTTCTTCCTTGATCCCATCATGCATCTGGGCGACCTCACTGGATTTCGTTGTTCCCCTCGAAGCAAAGGGCAAGAGGACAAGATCAATTACATTCAAGCCTACACAACAGAGAAATCACACTCATATCAACTCCACAAAGGGTTATTCACTCCAATCGAACCAAAGGATATTCTTACCACCAAGGGTCTTGATCAAACAAAGGACAAAATTGAGAAGATGGGAGATGTCGTCCATCGCTGCACAGGAGAATCTGAGAATGTTGCCAACCCTCAGAGTGGTTGTGCTCGTCTCGAGGTCCGAGTGCAATTTTCTGAAGCACAGAAAACACTCCTCACATTTCCAAATGAATTGATCGAACACTGTCTTGTTTCCATTCCTTCCAAATATTGGTGGTAAGCATATTCTTGAATCTTAGTGTACTTGATGCTGACAACAATAACAAATAACATTGCAGGTTGTTCAAATGGTATCGTTTGGCAGGCATTCGAATGGTCATCAAGAATTTATACTCCAGTGATCTCAGAGATCGAAGAACAGATTGTGCTCTCGCACTCGCAGCAATCATGATTTGGATCTTGAATGGTCTTTATCATCGTCCAGAAGACCATTATCTAACCTTGGCAGAAGAAACTTGCCAACATGTTCCTACTGACTATGATGATTTTGATCCAGATAATGATGAAGACATCATTCCTCTCATGTATGATGCTGGTCTTTACTTTCTTTGTGACATTGTCAGAGATGACAGTGGAACATATCGCCTCCCTTTCCACAAGTCTATCTCTGACAAAGCTATTCAAGATGCTTTCAAAATCCCTTTAAATGAGGTTAGACGGTTCATGACTGCAACCTCAAATTATATCCCTCGTCACTTCGGACACAATGAACGAACATCTAATCGCTCTCGTCGTCGCACATTGCATGTTGGCGACATCCGTCCTCGGGATCGTCCTCTCCCTGAGGTTCGCCAAGACTTATTGCAAAACATCAAAAAACGGCCTCAGCACAGAATGAGGGGACCTGATGTGAGGCATTTTGCCATTCATGGTGGAGGAACCAGAGATGCAGAAATTCTGCTGCGAAATGATGTGCAAGACAATGAAGACATCATCACCAAAGTGAAGGTTCTCATGGAGCAGCTCTACTACGACATTATACAAGAATCTCCGAACAAGAAGAAAGCAACAGAAGGAGCTTGGACCAATATTCCAAAAGATCTACGAGAACAAGAAGCCACAGAGGATCTCTTCACATCATCAGGGCTTCCTTTCTTTGCTGCTCAATACACTATCTGCACAGAAGAGCAATGGAAGTTGCATTTTGAGCGGATGTTTCCTACTGAAATGCCACAATCCATTGGACAGAATTTCAAAAAATGCACTTTCTATCAGGAATGGTTACAGCTCATTCTTGGATTGACTTCGAGTTCAAAGAGCAGAGTTCGAGCTGTTGTCAGAGCAAAGTTCGACACTCTTATTTGGATCCCCTATACAGGCTCTGACAGGATGTGGTCCACAAGACCAATTACTTCAAGAGGGTGGTTTGGCCTACCAAAAGGCAAACCACATGCTGGCCCTCAGATTGCCTTTAATCCACACCTTCGGCACAAGAATCTTGCTCCTCCTTACTTGCGACCAGCACCACATATCCTTCCTCCTCCTTCTGATCACAATTCAGAAGCAGACATTGATGAACCACGACAATCATCTGATCAACAAGATCACTCATCTGCTCGGCATGGCAGAGGTGGCACAAATCGACAACATAGCAACAGCAGGAGCAGGCACAACTCTTACCAGCCTTCATATCATTCACATTGGTCGCCCCAGACAGCTGTGACACCTGCGAGTCAAAATAGCAGTCAACATGTATGTCATATATATCGCTTATGGGATCTGCTATTGATTTGTATTTCTTTCATTTCAACAGTCCTTACACTCACAACAGACACATATCACAAATTTCTTCAAACCGAAGCAAGAGAAATTGCCTTCTTCCCCAAAATATCTTGGGTGCATCGAAATCTTCTCAGATTCTGAGGACAATAAAGAAGATGAATTTCCTCGAACATCCATTGATCTTGGATTGATCGAACTTACATCTTCTTCCTCCTCTGATGATGATGAATCCTTTCTATCATCCTTGCCACGATATCAAGATATTGATTCTCTCTCATCTGATGCCGAAGATGACCAGGAATCTCAATCACATCCATCCACCAATAATATTGAGGGTCCAAGTGACACTGTCTCTATCAGTTCACTTTCACCTCAATCAGTATCCTCAGCACTTCCTTCCAATGTGCATACAGATTGTCTCTTGATCACAAATCAACAACAACAACTACACGAACCTCGCTATGGTGTTGGTTATGGTGAACCCGACCCGGAATTGGAAGCAATGCTCAAAATCCCCCCCCAAAGGAGTCTAGATGTCAATGTAGTGAATCAAGAGTTTGATAAATGGGTCAAAGAATTTCCCAACCAATGGAAGACTCTTCTTATGGAAGAAGAGGAAGAGAGCTCTCTTTGCTTCGAAGAGGAAGAAGAAAGCTCAGATGTAGATATGGGTTAGAATAATATTGTCATTTAGTAGGAGGAGGATGAATGTATATAGGTGATAGATGATATTTTGAATCGAATGAATCGAATGTGATTGTTATCCCATTCCATTCCCCTTGTGAAAAAGGTCTCCAATATGACTCAATAACCATCTGTTCTGTGTGGTAATATCATCTTCTGAAGGGGACAGACAAACCTTTATCCTCTTCAATCATTTGAGTCACAATGAAATAGCCACACACCAGGCGATAATGTTGTCACCAATTTAATAGTCTCATGGCCTTCCAGGAAGGCCATCCTGACCAGGCATGATAGTTGTTCAGGATTCTCGCATCTAATGGCCGTCTACGAAGGCCATCCTGACTCGGAATGTGATAATGTATTTCAATGATTCTTGCATCGAATGGCCGTCTACGAAGTCCATCCTGACTAGGAATGTGATAATGTTTTTCAACCTTTCAATGATTCTCGAGTCCAATGGCCTTCCAGGAAGGCCATCCTGACCAGGCATGCAATAATAGCTGTTCAGGATTCTTGCATCTAATGGCCGTCTACGAAGGCCATCCTGAGTCCTGACTCGGAATGTGATAATGTATTTCAATGATTCTTGCATCGAATGGCCGTCTACGAAGGCCATCCTGACTCGGAATGTGATAACGTCTTTCACTGATTCTCGAGTCCAATGGCCTTCCTGGACGGCCATCCTGACCAGGCATGCAATAATAGCTGTTCAGGATTCTTGCATCTAATGGCCGTCTACGAAGGCCATCCTGACTCGGAATGTGATAATGTCTTTCAATGATTCTCGAGTCCAATGGCCTTCCTGGAAGGCCATCCTGACTAGTCATATGATAATGTTTGCTATTGATTTACAAGTGTTATGGCCTTCCAGGAAGGCCATCCTCTCAACAGTGTTTGCGAGAACTCAGGATTTCACATTGTTTGCACCTAAGTGTCTTTCTGATTGTCCACTTACAGTTTCTTTCACCCAGTCCTTCATTTGGATAACTGACAGTAAACATGCTTTATCTCGCAAGGGTGACATCCACTGTTTCACTGTTTACTTTTGGGCGACACATACTATATGGATTATTCACAACAACAGCAATTCAGTTTGTATGGTCTGTCAAGTAATGACATGTTCCTTGTGGCCTCGGCTGACTCATCTGACTCATTCTGGGTCACTACGATATATAAGCAATTTGGTTCTGCTATTCACCATACAACTTGTGTTTGGTGAATGGCTATGTCCTCAACTTATGACCTTGTGATTACAAGATGGCAAAAAAATAGCCTTATGGAAATTGTGTAATATCCTCCCTTCACCCTATTCTGACAATGTAAGTGTACCCACACTCAAAGTTTACCAATGTCTGACATTAGACCTTTAACAACAACAACAGATACTCAAAGCATAGCAAAGGAGGGCTCATACACAGATAGTAAAGAGTGCTTATGTGTATGGTTGATTACAAGTGTCTCTGTATCATTATTTTCAAAGTCAAAACAGCGAATTATACAAGTCTCTAATTTGTCAGCAAAGATGATATATAACCTCACTCTGTTGACTGTGATTTCTGTCTGTCTGTATCTGTGTGTCTGCAAATTTTAGTCTGTCCCTGGCTGTCTTAGTCTACCAATCAACTAACTACTACTTATTTGGTGAGTCATATAGTAACCTTCCTGCATGGTTACATGATCTGGTCTGGATTGTGAAATGAACTGTATTATAATCCATATACTCCATGACTTTTCTTGGAAGTTTGTACACTGAGCTTTTGACACATTATAATATAAAAGTTAATGAGAATATAAATTCATGTACTGTATGGCCTTCCTGGAAGGCCTACCAGGCAGTGTGTTCAAAATCTATTATTATAACTTCAGATGGTATATGGCCTTCTGAGAAGGCCTATTGGACTCAGCTTTCAAAAGATAGTCTTATAACTGATATACTTTGGCCTTCTTGGAAGGCCTGCCAGACAGTGTTTAAAATATATTATTCTAAATATATATATTGTATGGCCTTCTTGGATGGCCAAAGAAATGACAAACTACATTTTGAGACACTTTATTATAAGAGAGTAATACTGAACTAGCAAATAACATTCTACAACATTTTGACAAATACATTAGAGTAAGGGTAGGGTACGTCAAAGGAAATGAGCACATGGTTGGCGCACATCAATGTCTATACTATGTGCGTGATGTATATCATATCATACACCAATGTACTAGAGATGTTTCAAACGACTACTAAACAGTATACTCGTGTTTGTCCATCCGTATATACCTAAGTATTATTTTATTTATGGTCCATACAATATGAGACATGTGGCGCACATGAAGTACTAACTGATGTGTGCGACACATCTGTTATTGTGTACGTTCCGAGAGCGGATAGTATGTATGGCGTCACATCTGCACATTTATTCCAAAAAAGTTCGCGCCACGTTTAAAAAAGTTCTCACCGTGTTTTTTGTAACTGAACCGCGCAAAATTTCGTACTTTCAATACAAATTTGGCAATTCTACAACATTTTGACAAATACATTAGGGTAGGGGTAGAGTACGTCTAAGGAAATGTACATAGTGTTGGCGCACATCAAGGTATATACTATGTGCGCGACACACATCATAATATATCATAATATATTTGGTATTAGTATCTCCGCATCTCCGACCTGTATCCGTATATCCAATTGTATTTTTAATGATGAGTCATATGAAACTGGATATGTCGCGCACATGAGGTACCCATTGATGTGCGCGATACGATCGTTATTGTATACATGACCAGCCAATAACATGTAATTATCAAATATGTATATGTGATGAATGTATTGTATTGTACACGTATAATGTAACAAGCGTATGACACACGTGATTTTACCGCCGGGTATGTCAAACTGTCTAACAGAGTTTA
>JBBPSB010000622.1:0-14015 GCA_038093375.1 Xerocomus brunneocitrinus
CCAAAATGCTTGATGAACCCGTGAGTCTATCATGGTGGCCAACCTGATCTATGGCGATGTGGGGCAACGATGGCGACGGTCGGGGAATTGGGTAAGGATTAGGTTAGGGAGTTCCAAACTGCACTCCGCCGAACGCCATTGCAGTTCGGCAAATTCCAAACACGGTTTGGCGGTCCATTGCGGTTCGGCAAATTCCCAATGTGGTTCAGCGGACCGCCGAACCATGCCGAACCGTGCTGGAAAGGCCAATTCCGACTCTTTCTGGCGTTAGCGACTCTGCGGTGAAACAGATACTCATCTCAATGAACGAGAAAGACCCCTTTATAATAGAGGATATGGACGAGTTCCACATAATTATCAAGGCAGACGAGGAGTACCAAGTACGAAAGGAATTGGAAGCCGAGGTACTCATCCATTTTCTCGAGTGTATACCCATTTACAGAACTATCCGTTTTTAGCTGGAAAAGAACACATATAGCTTGGAGGCGAGTCAATAACACATAACACATTGGAGAGCAAGTGTACCCATTGCCGAAGGATGCCAACCTGATGTTGATTGTCCTCGTGGCTCGAAAGCTGTTGATTTATCGCAGTTCACTAAGGGATCAACAGACTTGGATTCACTTCGGAGTGCGTACATCAGGAAAAAGGCAAAAGTCTAAATCAGACTAAATGCTGGCTTAATTGAACTCAGCCGACTACCCGTGACTAATGACAGCTCGCTTAGTCACGGCGGCAGTGAGAAGCCGAGTTAGCCTGTTAGTCAGCATTTTCACGATGTCTAAGTGTCTAAACATCTCGCGCGTGCTCATGAAGGCGACTGCAATACATCTTAGCTACATAAGCTCATAAGCTCGAGAGTGACTAGGGACCAACAATGCAGGGCAAGCTATGCAAGAAATCATTAACTGGACACGACACATTTCATAATTATCATGACATATATGTACAGGGATTATTAGGTAGCCATCAGATATAACGACGACGTCCAGGAAGCCAGCTATACCATTGCTCAGCGGAAGTTGACAATATTTTCCAAGTCGCTGTCATTGTCAGATAAATCCATAACACTAACGGAAGCGGTCTTCTTCACGAATTGATGGGCCTGTTCAACTATGCCGGCGAAGGCTTCATTGGGTATATTCTGGATTGCTTGAAGGTAACGCCTCGTTGTGGCGCCCCAAATTGTGTCGTTGAACTCATGTTGATTGCCCTTGGGAAGGACAGAAGTCCACATGCTGCTTGTGTCACTAACGCTGAAGGTGACCTGGTCCTTGGAAACTAGTGTGAGCACGCGACAGACCTATGGCAAAATCAGTACAATGGGCAGCAAAGGAAGGGGAGGGTGTACCGCAGCACCGGAGAGTGCGAGTGCTGTATGAGCTTCCTTGTCCAACTCCTTGATGTTTTTTCGGCCCATGGAGTAGTTGAAATGATGGGCGAAAGTTTGGAGGACAAAAGGCGACCGCCATAGTCCGGTCCATTTCTGCGCGAAAATGAGAAAGTGTAAAAATGGATGCGTGACCTTGGTGACTCACGCCAGGATCTTCGTCTTCGTTATTGTCAAAGAGAAAGCGGGATTTGTTGAGCATTGAAGTTGCAAACAAGATGCGATTATCAGCATCTTTACAGTCATTGTCATTAGCGAAAAACGTCGTGACCACAGCGAGTGCGGCAACAGCAAACCCGTTGCGCCAGTTGCTGAGCGCCTGACGTGCCTGGTAACTCGTCAGCACCGTGTAGTATTGTCTCAACATACAGTGATACATACCAGATGATACACCGGACCGGAGATGGTAATGGTGTGCTCAATCCGCCCCTCTGTCTTTCCTGTAACGTAGACTTCATCCCATATCTCTTGCAAGACGGTAACCAAACTGTCCGGTGGGATGGACCAAGGGTTGTCGTAACCCCCCGCAAAGTGCGCAAGTGTCGAAATGAAGATGCGGCGCCACCTGTTATAGAGCGTGGCACCACCGGGAAGGTCCTCGATGCGGTACTTGTTGTTGACACCACTCCCAGAACGGTGAGGGGTCCTGGCTCGTTTACTTGGGGGTAGACTTGAGGGTGTCCCAGGGTTATCTCCCTCACTCATCTGCTTCCGTTTCTTGCCACGTTGCTTGGAAGAGGGTGGAGCAATGGCCGGGACAATGGGGGGAGGTGAGACCCATTCCCCCTGCTCAGATCCGCTAACAACTTCTTGAACCATACTCTATCGAAGGGTTTGTATCAGATTTTTGACAGCGTGAATGGAAGTCTTACTTTGGCCCTGCGGGACTTGTATTTCATTGCCATACGTTCAGTTAAGTCACTACCTTGCATATATGGATCGTCCTTCTGAGACATGGCGCTAAGAGCATCGCCGGTTGACGTTGAGATATGAGTAGTCGCTGGTGTTGTCTGTGGGGGCCTGATCCCCGAGCCTGTGGTGCTAGAGGTGGGCTTTGCGTGGTAAGCGGCAAATGATGAGCGCTGAGACAATGGCAGTGTTCGAATGACATTATTGGATTTGACATTCCTGGCCCAGTTCTTCACTCCGCCAGTTTCAGAGATATCGTTGTCTTGCTGGCTGATGAAATCCACGCAGTCCCAAAGGAAGAGCACAGTTTCAGTAAGGTGCATGATGGTTGTGATGGTGAACTTACCGTGGCGTTGAAAGCTTCCTTTTCTCACCCACGCTGTCAGAAACGTGGGTGCTTCCCCGTGCTGATTCGACATGGATAGTAGGGCTGTCGGGGTCATCCTCGTCTGGGTTGTCCTCTTCTTCTTCCTCTTGACCACTGTCACGACTCTCTCCTAGAAATTCATCGGCAGCACCATAACTATCACCAAAGTCCGCCACGGCAGAGTTTGGCTCTGTCTCCAGCAAGGTTAATGGAGAGCTAAGCTCTTGCTCTGAATTCCCCCCTGCGGCGGTCAAGGAATTAATGGGCTGCTTTACCACAATGCGAGGCCTTGGCCTTGGAGGGTCGGTGAGTAGTCTCTTCTCATTATATACCGCTCTATCAGTGAGTCTTGCAATGCGCTCTAGGCCTTCTTTGTGAGCCGCTTGTTTCTCAAGCTTCTGCAGTTCGGCTTCGTTGTCGTCGGCTTGCTTTTGGTCTGGAGTACGCCGTTTCTGTTTGCCTTCAAGCATAATGAGCCCAGGGCGCTGACTAGAATTCTTTGGACGGGTAGCTGGGCGCGACATGATGAAGGAGACAATGGTGGTAGAAGGAGAGCGACGCGCTCGGGTCTAAATGGCCCTGACTGTTTTTTGGGGGACGGTAAGTTCATTCACTTATTCTCGCTTCTGCATAGTTTACACCGCATCCAACAAATTTCGTTATTCTAGCACCCTTTTCCTTGTTGCTCCCTTGTCGCCATGCCTCGCCATACTTCACAACCTAGCCCTCAAATTCAACATGAATATGGACCATCTATCCCTCGAAACCGGCGTGTATATCCTGCGCGACGGATTCCATGTCTCCACGCAAACTGTCATCGCTGGTTCAAAACAGCACCTGGGTTAAAACGGCACGAAACAGCAGCTCACAATAATTCATTCAATGTGCCAGCGGATGCTCCCCGGGGTGGCTCTAACCACCATTCCCCTACCACTTCGAGTCAGTATGGCCCAGGGATCATTCGTGACTATCACGACAAACTAACTGGTGAGTCTCTCTTGTTGATAATTTCTGTGGGGACTAACAAACCTTTTAGGAGACATCTGTGATGCGGATGGGCAACGAATTGATTCAAACACTCCACCACCGCCAATCTCTAATAAGAACCCAAACGACTGGGCACCATACGCGGATCGTCTACAGTTTGAAACCGCAGAGTTTCTATTCAAGGATGCCGAAATGTCAGCGGGAAACATCGACAAGCTTTGTGACTTCTGGGCACAATCGCATCCTGGTCATGCGCCTCCGTTCATCAACCACAAAGATTTATATGATACTATTGATGCGACTCAGCTTGGCGACGTCTCATGGCAGTCATTCGAGCTCAAGTACAGTGGAGAACGTCCAGAAAACATTCTGCCCTGGATGGACCAGGCTTACGAGTACTGGTTCCGTCCAGCGCGATCTCTGGTAGCGTGTATGTTATCCAACCCAGACTTCAATGGGGAGTTTGACTACACCCCATATCGGGACTTCTCGCAGGATGCCAACGAAAGGCGTTTTGAACACCTCATGTCTGGTGATTGGGCGTGGGCACAAGCGGTAGAGATTTTTTTTTTAAATCACGCCCAGATACTGAAACTTGTGATAGGACATGATAGTGGACGAGGACCCGGCAACATGTGGTGGAACATTTGTTCCTATTATTCTTGGAAGCGACAAAACGACGGTTTCGGTGGGAACAGGCCAGAATGAGTATTGGCCAGTATATATCTCCATTGGGAACATTCACAACAACGTTCGACGAGCTCACCGTGGAGGAGTTGAACTCCTTGGCTTCCTCGCTATTCCGAAGGGTGCGCTTCATGCCCCGTTCATGACTTGCTGACTAACTCGCCTGTTTCGCAGTTGCAAAAAAGTACACCAATGATCCTCAATTCCGACGTTTCAAAAAGCAACTTTTCCATGCTGCGTTAACGAAAATGCTTGTTTCTCTGAAACCCGGGATGACGACGCCTGAAGTTCTGAAATGTCCTGACGGGCATTTCCGTCACGTCATTTTTGGTATCGGACCATACATTGCAGATTATCCCGAGCAAGTCCTTGTGACAGGTATAGTGCAAGATTGGTGCGGAAGGTATGGAACATATGTTCATTGCCTAAAGACATCTAAACTCACGTCCACAGCAGATGTTTTGCAGTTCCAGACGACCTCGACGCAGGTGGCCCGCCCCGAACATTCGAACTCACAGAAGCCTTATTGGATGTATTTTCACATAGCGTTACTTGGGATGAATGGGGGATCGACAGCAATGTAACCGTAAGCGTTGTCATTCTTCCACATACGCAAAGATTGATGAGCTGGGCAGCCATTCACAGATAACTTCCCTCGCGCTGACATCCGCCAGCTCATTGCGCCCGACATACTGCATCAATTGATCAAAGGAACCTTCAAAGACCATCTGGTTGAGTGGGTTGGCAAGTATCTTGAATCCGAGCATGGCAAGGCTGGTGCAGCGGAGCACTTGGCAGACATTGATAAACGGTAAGTAGCCTGACTCAGTTTGATATATGTTCTGACGGACCGTTGGTCAGCATCAGTATAGCGCCACCCTTTTCGGGACTGCGAAGATTTCCCGATGGCCGTGGTTTCTCTCAATGGACCGGTGACGATTCAAAAGCTCTCATGAAGGTAAGCGTTTTTCTCTCGCTCATTTCTGCTCCATCATACCGCTGTTAGGTTTACCTACCAGCCCTCGAGGGGCATGTACCCAAAGACATGATATGCACATTTCGTGCTTATCTAGATATTTGCTACATTGTCCGTCACAACGTTTTCACGGACCAAAATTTGATTGAGCTCAAGAATGCATTGGGCCGCTTTCACCACTATCGAGAAGTATTCAGGGAAACCGGAATTCGAGTCAACGGATTCTCCCTTCCGCGTCAACATGCACTAGTTCATTATGCATCACTAATCCGTCTGTTTGGTGCTCCAAATGGGTTGTGTACATCAATCACTGAATCGAAACACATCTCAGCAGTGAAAAAACCCTGGCGGCGATCCAACAAGCACAAGGCAATTGGGCAAATGCTTCGAACCAACCAACGGCTTTCATATCTTGCTGCTTCCCGTGTCGATTTTGAAGCTCGTGGTATGCTCCCTCGTTCCCATGAAACCTCGATAGGTATTTTTTTTTTCAAGCTGCCGTCGCGCTGGTAACTGACCTGATTGCAGCCACTCCACAGCCCCAGGTCGACCACAAAGATGAGACGGATCCTTTTGAAGACATTGTGGATGATCGCCCTGAACTTGCATATTCAGACGTAAAGCTTGCCAACAAAGCTGGTGAGTCCCTGTATGTGTCTAGCCCGCAACTCACTAACACGCTTACAAGCTCATAACCGCCCAAAAACTGCTATATCGCTTGGTGTCGAGCTTGGGATACCATCCCTTCCCAAGCTCATCGCTGGCTTTATCTCCGAGCAGCTCCAACATGAGGGTCGTGCCCGCAATATAATTCCTTTCTCTGGCCGCATCAAAATTTTTCATTCTGCTATTGCCACCTTCGTCTCCCCAAGTGACCCATGTGGTATTGGTAGCATGCGACGAGAAGTCATCCGTGCAACACCAGCTTGGCGTCAAGGTGCCCCACGATATGACTGCATCTTCGTGAGCACAGATGAGACGAAGGACGGAATGCTTGGGATGGATATTGGACGAGTATATTGTTTTTTTTCTTTTACTCATATGAACGGGCAATCTTTTTCGTGTGCGCTGATTCGGTGGTTTGATCGTCTTGCAGATGAGCCCAATGAATTCAATGGGATGTGGACAGTTGGGCCATCATATCTCGAGGACGGCTCACCGAGTTTCGGAGTCATTGATGTTGACACCATTGTTCGTGCCGCTCATTTGCTGCCCGTTTTTGGCAATGAGAGGGTACCACCAGACGCTACTTTGCATGATTCATTAGATCGATATAATGAATTCTATGTAAATTGTTTTGCAGACCATCATGCATTTGAATTGATTTTTTGATCACACTCTCGAGCTTATGAGCTTATGTAGCTAAGATGTATTGCTGTCGCCTTCACGAGCACGCGCGAGATGTTTAGACACTTAGACATCGTGAAAATGCTGACTAACAAGCTAACTCGGCTTCTCACTGCCGCTGTGACTAAGCGAGCTGTCATTAGTCACGGGTAGTCGGCTGAGTTCAATTAAGCCAGCATTTAGT
This sequence comes from Xerocomus brunneocitrinus, assembly GCA_038093375.1. Taxonomy (NCBI): domain Eukaryota; kingdom Fungi; phylum Basidiomycota; class Agaricomycetes; order Boletales; family Boletaceae; genus Xerocomus; species Xerocomus brunneocitrinus. The sequence goes on from JBBPSB010000622.1 coordinate 6,848, forward strand.
CTGATTTAGACTTTTGCCTTTTTCCTGATGCATCACATCTGTAGCGCCATCATTCACCTCCTCCTTGTCGTTCCCTTCAACATCACCTTTCTCCTCCCCGACCTTATCAATGTCCGCCGCTTCCTCATTATCCAAACCCTCGTTGTCCAAGTCTTCGTCTTCCTGAGCTTTTGCCTTTCCCTTTGCACCGTCCGACTGAAGAAAATCGTCCCAATGCCTGGAACCCACATGTCCGATACCACCACCACGGAATCGCATAAACATATCGCGGTCAACAAAGCTACTCAATTGGTCGGTAAGTTGTAAAACAAGATAACAAACGAATAACTCACATGTTGACATCGTAGAAATTCCAATCCTTATCGTCATCCCTCTCGTGACGAACAAACGACGGCCCAAGCAGTTCCTCTGTCATTCCAGTCCGGAATGACGGGATTAAGTGGACGCCTCGGATTACATCGTTTGGATCAAGAAAGCCAAATGCTTCGGGATCGTCCTCGTGCAGGTAACCGACCTTTGGGACACGCCGAGCAGCAAAACCAGATGGCAGGTGAGTGGCTCGTCCAAACCAGCGCACGAAGAGGATGTCAAATCGCTTGAGATCCTCTCCGTTATTTCCCTCTCCATAGTAACGGATATTGACATGGAATATGCGGATGACACGTGCGTACCAGTACGGATGGCGTGTTTCTTCCGTCTCTTGTGATAGGACCATCACATTGGGGTGCGTAGCAGTGATACTATCTTGTTCTCGTCGTAGATCGTATGTCGTGTAGTTGATTCGTAGGACTTTGTGTTCGTAGATCTTGTCTTCAGCGATGATCAGTGTATCATGGTCGTCATCAGAGAAAGTAAGATCCTCCCCCAAGTATTGAGAACCTTGCAGACGTGCCAATAAGTGTTCCTTTAGGTGGACACGGAAGTCCTGTATGTACCGTCAGCTGACTAACTATTGAAAAGGGCTTAGATACTCACCTTGATCGCGCGATCTCCAGCATGGTCATGGAGCCAAGTAGATAGGTTGCGGACAGTCCTCGACTGGGTTGACACATAGTAGCGATCAGATGGAGAGCTCCGGACATGTGGGGTACGTTCGGCCATAGGCCTAAGGTCAATGTGCGTCTCTCTCTCAACATTCTTGATCAACTTGTCGATGTAACGTGTGCGTGATTCCTGCTTGGTGAGTGAAGCGACCATGGTGTGCTTATTTTTCGAAGTACGAGGATATCTTCGCTTGACTCGGCGGTGCTCCAATTCACCCTAGGGCCAGTGATCGGAACCAGGTAGTATGAAAAGTAAGGAGAAACACTTACAGGTTGCGTCGTATAGTTGTCTGTAGTCCCCATTTCACGTATGATACTAGGATAGTCGCCAAGTGCGTGGTACTTGTAGGTCGAGAGATTTAGCTCGCGTTCCTTTCGCTGAACACTCTTGGGAGGGACATTCCCAGCTTTTGCTGCTGCTGCTTCTGTCCGACGTCGACGAACGGCGGTCTCTCGAGGTAGCTCATATGTTCTGAAGGCTTTACACGTCGTTTCCATGAACTGCTTGATCGAGAGCCTGAGGGTGGTGGTGGAAACCTCGAAGAAAGCGAGAGTGTCGGTCGTATGAACACGAAGCTTAGCATAGGCATGCCATGTAGAGAGGTTGAAAAGCATGTCCATGATGCATGAATCGTGGGGCTCTTCAAGCAAGCCTCCAAAACAAGTCATGGCGCACTACGAAATCAATTTCGATACTAGGAGAGATCCTATTTTACTCACCTGTAAGATATCTTCAAAGTCCCGTGCAGCAAGTTTCTTCATCTGTGAGACATTTTGATGGAACTTGCGAATCGTCCCCCTTCCAAAGGTCGGTACTTGGCGGTAACTAAACATTATGTGACGAAAAGTGTGGTTACGATGTGGTTGATTACATACCTTTCGTCCAGCAGCTGAATCGAGTTTTCTCCATTGGCAATAAGAATCCGTAAGAGGTGGATCAGGATTGCTTTCCAGACGCCAAGTTCGAATTCGTGAAGCAGATCCACGACGAATAATTCAAAGAAGTTGATGCCAAAAGCATGTAGACAATCCGAAAACGCATTCTGAACATGATTGTATCAGTACAGATTGATTGATAGCAAAAAAGTCGACGTACATTTATCGGAACATATGATCCTTCCCCCAAGAGATTCTGTACACGGTCCCCATCCACTGTTGCACCCTTTTCAAATATCAGTCGGCGTGCTGTTTGAATGAAAGTGCGCCGTTTTCGATCATCGATGCGATAACGCTTGATACGCAACTTCATATCCCGTGCTGTGCCCATCTTCGACAGCTCAGATTTCTCGATTAGGCACCGCGGACAGGGATATTTGCCAAGAAACTTGATTCCTGAAAGAAGTACTCTAACCAAATGTCAAATATCGAAGTAGTCTCGGGGCGAAGAAACTCACTTTTCGGGGTAGTCTGCGGAGTAACTGAAGAAGCGGGGAAATACACGTCGTACCACACCATCATGACATTGAACGAGAATTCCATTTTTGTAGGCATCCATAAACTTCTCGTCCAAGAGAAGTTGCCATATAGCTTGCATCAGTTCTCGTTTACAGTGTGTGAGGACCTCGCTTGTAGGCGGTGTATCATGATGAAACATGTAGTGCGTTTGAAAATCACTTGGAAGCTATTTGAGATAATCAACTTCGAATCCAGATTACATACAAGTAGTAGCACTTACGGTCGGAATATATGCAACATGGTGACAGGCTTTAGACGATGGCTTCCCTCGAGAATACTTGGATTGATTACCAAAGAACAGATAGAACGGCCAAAGTGAGGCATCCCCGAAGCTTGTGAGTTGAGTTGAGTCTGACCACATCATCAACGAGGCTACAACACGCTCATGATTGTCACCGGGTTCCCGTGGCAATGCATTGATTTCCTCGTATGCATCCCGCATCCGAGCAGATGAATAGGCTTCCGAGAAGACTTCTTGTACCCGCTCGCCAACTTTCCAGTGCTGAGTGAAAGGCGTTGTATTGTAAGTCATGAATGCTTCATCCTCAAATGCGGCGCGTATGACATCAGTGAGATCACGATGGTAGATACCTCCAACCTCAAATTCTGGAGCGTCGTTCTCGGATGGGTATCGACATCGTTCTTTCGGTAAGCGTATCTTCACACTTGAGCATTTCCAGCCATGCTCCATGGGAAACGGCTTGTCGGCAGTCTCCAAAAATTTGTCCAGTCGCTGCTCTTCACGCGTATGTGAAAAGCGGAGAGTGTCGGCATTGTGGAATTTGGGGTGATTTAGAAATCGCGGTAATAGGTCGGTCTTCTCTCCTGATTGAATATTCGTGCCAGAATAGTGATGCGCAAGAAGAAGGCCACATGACGGATTGGTAAACGGTGAGAAGTAGTCAAATGATGGCTTTGCACTGTCGGGCGGGCCATGCAGGGGAGGTTGGTTGGTTGGCGTGGCGCTTTCGAGGGTAGGGGGGTCAACAAGGGTGTGTAATGTATCGGCAGACATGTGCGTAGGCTGACGGACATAGGTGCAATACAGGCCTATAATGGGATCGGGCTCCGTTATAAATGGGAGAGATTCTTCCGATGGTTCAGATGCCTCTGAAGATGATGCTGGTGAGGGTGGGATAGGGGAAGGAGATTTCGGGGTTTGTGCGCGTTGTTGGCGTAATGATAGAGGCATATGCGGCAGATGTGTACTTGAGCCAGGGAGAAAATTGTCATAGCGGGCAGGCATACGGATTCGGCGCCCTGATCGCTTTGATACTGAAAGAAGAGGGGGCGATGGAGGTCGTAATTCTGGAATAGACACTTCGGCCTATTTTGATTAGATTAGCTGATAATTGTGACAAGAAAACAACTATACCTCTGCATGTGGAACGTCAAATGGTGGAAAATCTTCCACAATCTCGGGCACAGGTAATGGCTCAGGGCTTGGGGAAGTGAAACGAGCTCGTTTCTCGGCAGGTACCTGTCGGAATAAGTCATCAGCAAGCGAGGGTCGAAGGTTACACCGTGGTTTATGTGCGGAGAGCTTTTTTCGAGTTGGAAATGTTGCATTGCATGAGATACAGCTGTATGAAGGCATTCCGGAGGGTGGGGCATGCGTCTGAGAGGCTCAAAGACAATATATATTCATCGTTTTATGCATGTACACAAATAAAGCTAAGGGATTGTCTTATCAGTGAACCAAAACTTGGAAAGAGAAAGGAAACTTACAAAGTAGAATACTCTAGGATCCCCAAGGGCATAACCACTTACCTGTGGAACGGTGGGGTTAGAATGCGCAGCGCGGTCGGAGGGTATGGGAAATACTGGACCAAGCGTGGGAATTTGTTGATACTCCGAGATTGATAAGTCGCTGAGATTGAATTTCACTCTTGTTCCTAATTGGCAATGTCTTCCAACACTCCCGCGGCAGAGCCTGATGTCATCAACCCAGGTACTAGTAACAAAAAACGGTATGCCGTCTCAGATCTCGGAGTACTTTATTGACCGTTTCTGACATATAGAAGGAACAAGAAAGATCAAAGGTAGGTAATGCGACTCAGAGCTCAATTTCAATATGTAATTATAGGGTTCCTGATTCCTGAAGAGGCGACGAGAGCCCTGAGATGGCAGCTGTGCGAAAGCAGTGCTTGACAATGGCTAAATATGTCCCTCGTGGTCTTGATGCATTCTGTGATTTGCAAGAGGTCTTCCAAGTATGTATACTTGGGGATCGTGTTTTGAGAAATCCAGAGGATGAGGCACTTCAAGCCGCTGCTGATAATATTTTGAACAAACTGTAAGTGTATTTATATCGTTTGGTGGATATATGCGCTTATTCCTTACAGTGATGGGCGTACACGTACACGATACAGACGCACGTTTGATTATGTCACTGTACTCACACCCTACCTCTTGACTCTCACTGGCGACAAGACAAAGGGGGTGGAGTTGGAAGATGTTATCAAAGAGGCAAGTTTTCTGCTCCGCTTTGCATGCTCAAGAGCTTACACGTGCTAGATGAAGGCAGAAATCGCGCATATACGGGCCGAAGATGGAAGCCGCCTGCGCAAAGTTGTTGGTTCTTATGCCGCACCCAATCCCGACAAACAAGTCGTACAACCGCCTGTTTCCACTGAAACCAAAGCCGGACGTGCTCGTCTGGGATTCAATCACCCCCAACTTGGGCGATTGCTGTGCCCTGTGAAGTACCTCAAGGAATATATCGAAGATCCTCGCGCGTACGTTGTTCACTTCTTTTTCTCATGTCTGACAATGGCTTTGTAGAGTGCAAAAGCGTTTCGAAGACCCATCGGACACTATGAAGGTTACAGCAAGCGTCTGGCCAGCGTACCTATACCCTGGAGAGACTCCTGGGTCCGAGTATGATCCAAAGCAGATCAGTAAAGGACTCTTCAGAGGGTATCTCATGGAGCGGGTAAGTACCATTTGGGCTTTTGACGTCGTACTGACTCTGCCTTAGACCATGAAGCATATATTCACTTCTCCATCCTCGGCGCTGAACGAACGTGCGAAAGGTGCTCGCAGCGGCAACGCTAAAATCCACAAGATGAGGACCGTCGACCCTGAACATATTGCGTACACAGCTATGCAGGCAAGGACTTGATTTATCAGTTTTCGGCACTAGTAAGACTCGTTAACAATTTATACAGGCACGCTTCATGATCTCCTCTGCGGAAAAATGGAGCGAACAAGATGCCCTCTTCAACTACACGGACTACTACTACAGGATCATCCGTTTAATCCGCGAGACCAGGGACCGTGCTTGGGCAGACGACTTAATTGAGTACTATAACAAGTAAGTCCATGACTATGCCGCGTTTCAAGCTGACACTATCTTAGGATGATTTTCGGGAATCCGCAAGGTCTCATTGCTGGCAACTCGGCAATCACGGCTGAAGACGGTGACGACGACCTTCTGGAGATGGAGCGTCAATTCGACGAGCGCGATGCGGGCGATTTGCAGTTTCCGTCAAGGGCTCAAACTCCGTTCGACATGGTTGACCTTGGCCTCCCTGGTATCATTCCAGATGCGACCCGCAACACGCCACACAGCGATGAAGAAGATGCATACCGCCACGCTGACGAACTGGATGCCCTGCGACACAGCGCACGCCCAGCATCTAGGAGCATTAATAGAGAGCATGACGAAGCTTCAGTGACTGTTTCGGCCCCTGCGTCCGACAATGGCATCTCCAACCCGAGCTCCGATACAACCCTCATCAGCAATGCATCTCCCGGCCCAGGCCCTTCTACTACGAAGAAGAGAAAACAACTTGCTCAAGATCTCCTCGATGACGACAGTCCGTTGACGGATGAAGAGTGCGAGCCCGTGGAACCGCCCGTAAAGAAGAGACGCGGACGAGTTGCAAGCAAGAAACCGGCAGTCAAGGCCAAAGCTGGGCGCGCGACTAGAGGCTGAGATAATCGATGGGCGTGCGGATTGCGGATTGCGGATTGCGGATTGCGGATTGCTAGTGACGCTGCAGCCTATCATGTACTTATATGCCAGCAATGGAGCTGATACCACCATATCACTGGTGATATGAGAATGAACACAAATATATGATGTGATACCGTATAATAAACATAGCGTACACTATCTATCATTATAAGGATCGAGCGGGTACATCTGCAAATATCGCGCGGGCCAGTTCCTATCTGACTGAGCTCACGCGATCGGAAATTGAGTTTTGTAATATTCTATTATCCGTCACCCAAGGACATGACATCCATTACAGAGGTTATGAAGGTTATATTGACATATATTCATATATATGTTTTATGCAAATTTGCTGATGAAGTGTCCTTTGATAGCGAACAAAGTAGGGGCTGGGAACATATTGGTTGGTAAACAATCGCAGGTTAGGGTGGCATGCTTACAGGTAACAGATAGCATTGATCATGGTCACCGCTGTGTTGCAGGGGGTCATGTATGTTCTGTACTTCGCAACCAATTCAGGGAGATACTTTGCAGAGAATTCACTATTTTAGTGGATCAGTGGTGTTTAAGTCAGACTGTCAGATGGCGTCAGGTGCCTCCACTCACCTGTACACTGCGTTTGCTTGGGGAAGGGGCCGTACACGTAAGATACCGAGCTGATATTCAGTGAGAAGGCGTCATCCCAATAATGTCGGTGAGGTAGTAGACA
>JBBPSB010000623.1:0-14013 GCA_038093375.1 Xerocomus brunneocitrinus
ATCTTAACTACCAGATACTACATAGTTACATGGCTTATATCATGTACTACCATTGATAATTCTCACCCCTATTCTAACCTTGATAATCCTAACCTGATCTAATCCACCAAAAAAGTGTAGTAAAAGTGTACAAAAAAAGTGTACAAAAAAAGTGTAGTCAAAGTGTATCAGAAAAGTGTACAAAAAAGTGTAGTAAAAGTCTACAAAAAGGTCTACCAAAAAGTGTAGTAAAAGTTACCAAAAAAGTGTACCAAAAAGTGTACTCAAAGTGTACCAAAAAAGTGTACCAAAAAGTGTACCAAAAAGTGTACCAAAAAGTGTACTCAAAGTGTACCAAAAAAGCGTAGTAAAAGTGTACCAAAAAAGTGTACTAAAAAGTGTACTAAAAGTGTACCAGAAAAGTGTAGTAAAAGTGTACCAAAAAAGTGTTACTAAAAAGTGTACTAAAACTGTGTACTAAAAAAGTGTACTAAATGTGTACCAAAAAAGCGTAGTAAAAGTGTACCAAAAAAGTGTTACTAAAAAGTGTACTAAAACAGTGTACTAAAAGTGTGACTAAAAAGTGTGACTAAAAAGTGTACTAAAAGTGTACCAAAAAAGTGTACCAAAAAAGTGTACTAAAAAAGTGTACTAAAAGTCTACCAAAAAAGCGTAGTAAAAGTGTACCAAAAAAGTGTTACTAAAAAGTGTACTAAAACAGTGTACTAAAAGTCTACCAAAAAAGTGTAGTAAAAGTCAAAAATGCGCCACAATTGGTACACTTTGGTACACTTTCTAGACATTGTTTACTACACATGCTGACTACACTTTCCCTAGACTTGTTTGCTACACTTTGGTAGTCAAAAAAGCGTACACTTTTGGTACACCTTACTGACTACACCTTACTGACTACACTTTTTCTAGACTTTGTTCACTACACTTTGGTAGTCAAAAAGCGGTACAATTGGTACACTTTTGGTACACTTTGCTGACTACACTTTTCCTAGACTTTGTTTGCTACACTTTGGTAGTCAAAAAAGCGTACACTTGGTACACTTTGCTGACTACACTTTGCCTAGACCTTATTTACTACACTTTGGTAGTCAAAAAAGCGTACACTTTGGTACACTCTGACTAACCTTTGTTTGCTACACTTTGGTAGTCAAAAGTGTACACTTTTAGTACACTTGGTGACTACACTTTGACTAATCTTTGTCAGTCACAAAAGGTAGTACACTTTATTGACTGCACTTTGATTAACCTTTGTTTGCTACACTTTGGTAGTCAAAAATGCGCCACAATTGGTACACTTTGATACACTTTGCTGACTACACATTTTCTAGACATTGTTTGCTACACTTTGGTAGTCAAAAAAGCGTACACTTTTGGCACACTTTATTGACTACACCTTTACTACATTGTCTTTGCTACACTTTAGTAGTCAAAAATACGAACACTTTTGCCACACTTCACCATGTATGCCAGATCTCCAGAGTCTCCAGACTGTCCAGAGCATGCTTAGTTTGCTGATAAGTTGGAGTTGGTTCTTAGCAGTGATCTGATCTGACTATGAGTACTATGGTGAGATCAAGTGGTGCTATGTAGCACTGGTAGGTGGGCTCAGTGACTATGTAGCACTGGTAGGCCAGTGACTATGAGTACTACAGTAGCAGGCATGAGCTCATGTCTACTACATATATAGTGCTACATAAACTTGAGAAGACTATAGGAACTATGACTCCTACTTTGACTATATAGTACTATGTAGTAAATGGCTTTTTTCCTGATGCTAGTATCTCATTGACATTGCATCACTCGAAACGTCAACGGCTCACTCAAAGTGGGCTTTATTGCTCATGCTCAGACTCACTTGGCCCTTCGGCATCAACCCCAAGCTCAGTTTTTTACTGGCCTCCAGAGGTTGCATGGACAACTTCCGACCAGACTGATTGGGAGATAGGGCTTGCAAGGCTCACTGCGAGTGCTGGGTTACCATTACGATGGGTTGAAAATCCCGAATGGAAGAAACTCTGTGACTGGTTTTTCCCAATGGTAAAGAATCCTTCGTCAAAAGTTCTTACAACTCGGATTATCCCAGAGGTCCTGAGCAGGCTGCAATCATCAGCACAGGCCGACTGTCAAGGTTCAGAGGCCACGCTGCAGTGCGATGGATGGATGGGCGAGAATCATCACCATCTTCTTGCCTTCATGATGACCTGTAAACGAAAGGTAAATCTGAAATACAGCTTTAGAGAAGAAAATGATCAGTATTTGCAGTTACATATGATCCAGGTGCATGACACCTCGAATGACCCCAAAATGGCTGATGAACTTTTGAAGCAAATGCTTCTAGCCATCAATACCATCGAGACCGAATGGGGTTCAACTGTGATTGCATGTACTTTAGATGCTTCGGGAGAATCTAAAAAAGCTCAACGGCTGCTTCGGGAGAAATATCCACACTTGGTTGTTCCTGATGAAACACTAGGAAAACTCCTAATGGAGTTAAGCTAGTAGTTACAAGTCAGTCACGCTAATCACTAGTCAGTCACACTGGTGATCAGTAGACGTAATCAGTAGACGTAATCAGTAACCTTACTGACATGCCTTACTAACATCATTATGTCAGCATTACTAATAATGACTAAGGCACAGTCCAGATACAATCTGGACTGATCTATGCTGTGCATGACATCATCAACTGTGCAATGCACAGTTGACTGTGCATGGCTGTGCGTTCATCAACAATCATCGTTGATTGATCACATGATGATTCAATCTCCTCTTTATCTTATCGTATAAATACAGCAACATAAGATGTAATTTAGACTATTCAGTTGATTCAGACACCCGATATCTTATCTCTATTACTCATCCTCTGAATCTACCAATTGCTATTTGACTCCGTACCAAGAGACTGCTAGAAGAGTGAGTCTCATCACTCTATATCTATCCCTATCATTGTACTGTGCACCAAGCAGAAGGTATCCTATACTTCTGTTATCTCCCAGGTATCGAAACTGACGCCCTCCATGTCGGCATCATTAGTCTCCATCGGCAAGCTTTCGGAAGCTCCCAATGGGGTGTTGTGATCGAAGTAGTGCATCTCCGATGCTTCATGTAAAGTTTCATCAGTGTCGTCATTAATTAAGACTTCATGAATGAAACCTTGTTCTCCTTCGATTTGATTGACACCGCTTTGCTGCGGTGCCTTGCCCTTGCCTTTGCCTTTATTGGCATTCCTCATTTGGAAGCTGGACCAATTCTGCTCCTTCTTCTTTTGGAAGCCTTGTGGCCTCTTCTGAAAGTTCGGGCGGTTCTGCCCGAATCTCCCCGAAGGTTGATGTGAGCTTCCTTGTTGGAAGCCTCCCTGAGGACGCCACTTGTTAAAGTTAGGCGGACCCTTTCAGATCACAGAGGTTCAATGAGCAGAATGGTTACCTACCTCATCCGTCTCCACGTTAGAAACGCGGGATTTGAGGGATCGTCGAGATCCCAGCATTGATACCTCTGCTAAGATCTTGGTGGTAATTGTGTCCACCGTAAAAGCAGCTTGCTCAGTGGTAAGGGCCACCATTGAGCAAAAGGTATAAAACTCGGATGGGAGGCGTTCAAGAATAAACATAGCTCGGAACGAGTCCGGAAGGTTAAGGCCGGCAGCCGCGATCTGGTCGAACAAGGAAGTGATGCGATTAATATTGTCACTTGCCGTTCGTGGATTGATGACAATCCGTTGCACCTGATGGACATGTGGAACTGGCCGGCTAGGCCACGAGATCCGAACAATGAAACCATCTTATCCCATATCGCTTTAGAGAGCGAGGGATTGGTCACGTCAACGTACATATACGTGACGTTATGGAGCAACGAGTCATTGAGGGTATTGGCAAGAATGCCGCAAACCCGCTTGTCAATGACGATCCACTTGTCCTGATCGACGGGTGTCGTCAGAGCATAGGTACGAGTACCTTCGATGAAGTCCCATACGGAGAGGGACTGAAGAACAGATTGGAGCCTAATGGCCCATATGGAGTAGTTAGAGGGTCCCTTAAGAATAGGGATACGTGCGAGAATAGAGTTGTCGACTTTGAAGTCGGTTGGGACACCAATAGCAACTGGTTGAGCCATTTAGATGAAATTGATAACATCTGTTAAACCATAGTCAGTAAAGAGATCATAATAATTTTGATCTAGAAGATTGAATGGAACCAAAACCATTAGTCCGCCAACTTGTCCATGTGGAGTCCGGAGTCCTTGGAGTCCATTCCAGTATTCTCTTTGTTCGTCCTTTGTCTTTGGCTTTTGATAGGAGGATACGTAAGGATACGTAAGTTTCTCATGCACGTGTTTCTCTAGTACCGTAAAGAATATCATAGGGTAGTAATGCAGATTTTTAATAACTAAGTCGGGTTTCCCCTGACTTCTCGCATACCTGATTTCTTTATCGTTACAAGGACTATAGGGAATGTCTATGTCTCTGGGATTGTTCCAGGAATTGTAATCGAGAAATGTACGTAGCGGTACATTGAAATCCCTATTGTACACGGAGGAAGCATGAAAGTGGTCCATAGGCCAAAGAGGATGAACAGGAATATGAGCGAAGACTTTAAGTATGTCTTCTAACTCGTCGACGTGTTTTGCCTTCAACTGCAGCACGTCGTTTTCTTCCTTTGTAAGCTCCTTTGAAAGATGCATAAACGACATCTTCTTGATCTGTTCCTGCAGCAGCTTTGATTAGTTTCTGCATCGCCATGGACTTTTGATAAAGAATAGGGTTGTCTCACCTAAAAGTCTGGCGGGCGCCCATGTTGAAAAGCAGGTTCCAGCGTTGCACGTCGATCCCCTTTTGCGCAGCGTATGCCTCCACAGGCATGTTTCCTCCATTGGCGTTGTGCCATCAGATCCATCCTCCGTCAGAATCCTCAATCCAGTTGGCCTGGAGTGGAAGAAAGTTTGGCGTCTTTGACTTGATTAGGTAGACATTGGCATAGGAAGGAGGAAATAGGTCACGACAGAAAATCTCCCAGCCTTGATCGTGAATGGTGAAGTTGACCAATTGGTCATATGTGGCGGATGGGAATGCCCAACCCACCGCCTCATAGGCTTGGCCTATGGTCTCGGTACAGTACCTAAGGGCACATACCGGATATCTCGCCTTGGTTTCAACGGTTTGAATCCAAAATGGTAGTACCATTCTCGATGAGAGGTGGATGCGCTCCAGCGGTATCAGCATCTGGAGCTGAGGGTAGATGGGCTTCATCACCATCTTCAGGAGTCGCCTCGGGGCGATCTCCACGTCCATGACCTGAGTTTGTTGGAGAGGGAGTGCTTGGAGGAGTGCGCGTTGGCGGAATGCTGCCAAAGTAGTGCGGTTGCCGTCGGGGTATTGGATTTTGCACCAGATGTAGTGCAGGTCCATTCCCCTCTGATGGAGGTTCGCTCTCACCAGGCAATCCATGTCCCACGGGTGGTACTCATGGAACACTCTGTTGGGGAGCTGAGTCCAGCGTGCCTCATCGTCCTCGTAGGGAACGCCAGCCTGTTCGGCGAGGCACATTACCTCTGCGGTCGTTACTCGGACCGGCAGCGGATGACGTATCTCCAGGAGAGGAGCTTCGTTGAACCGAAACTCTACCACTTGGTAGATCGGTTGAGGAGGAAGCAACAGTGGGTACTGGAGCTCGAAGTCCATAGACTCCAACTCTAGAGTGGTAACGTCCATTGGGATGTTCTCCTTGGTTGAAGTGGACATGGAGTGGTTCGGCGACAGGGACTGGGATGAGGACATCGCGATGAGAATCAATATAGGTAGGAATGGGAAGTTCAGGAGGTGCTCGGTGATAGGAACCGGAAGAGCGAGTGGAAACAGGAGGTGAGGAGCGGATTACTCTGCTAATGATATAGGGTTCACGAATGTGATCCGCTAAGTTTTCCGACAATTGTCGAATAACTCGTCTCTCACCGTGAGTGTGGACTTCTCCTTGTTCAAGTGCTCCGGAACAGAGCGGACAAGGGATATGGAAATAGATTCTGGTAGTTGAATAACTATTGGAGTGATTATTATTAATCGCTCTTGGAATTGTCTCAGGATTCAATGAATACCTGGGTGGACTCTCACGAGGTTCTTCTCGTGGTGGACTCTCTCAAGAAGTTTCTCGAGGTGGACTTTGTTGGGTTGACGACGGTGGGGTTTGGAGTAATGGTGGGGGCGAATCACTTACTGACTGAGCGGGTTGAGTTCTAGAAGAAGCAACGCTCATGGTCAGTTCATGTTGATGTCCCAATGTTTGTAGGTGAAAGATCAAATCGATCGTTTCAGCACGTCTCCGGATCACGGCAAAGCCGTCTTCCCAGGTAAATAGAAGGACATCGGAGACTAGCTCCACTATTACTGCAGATTGCATTCCTTCGTACAAGTGTGCGAGGAGCATGAATATATGCAGGAGGTCTAGCAACCACTAGTGTTCACCACGCGAGACAGTGGGAGGCATCGTGTGATATCGAATGACGAACTCTGCTTGTCTAAGCGGGGCTCATAACCTTTCGAAGTACGAAGTACTCCGAAGGGCGAGGGGACAAAGGAGTAGAGCCTAGTGGGAATACTCACTAGGTAGGTGAATGATGAGATTGGTAGTCAAGGTCTTGCTTGATAGTAGTAGAATGAAGAAGTGGGTGATTATTCGTTAGAGGGGAGATAGATAAGATCCCCTCTATATATAGTGTCTAGCTATTGTTTGTATCTATGTACGTATAACAATAGCGTCCAATAGAAGAAATAGCTCTTATCCAAGAAGCTAAAATACCTCATATCTACAACCAATAAGAAATGATACGGCTATCAACCAATAGCATGACATGAACAGTGTACCTGATCACATGACCTTAAGTCACATGCTTTGTGATATAATAAAGATTAATTATCCGATAAGATTAGATAATTAATAATCTCAACAGCGTGATCTTCTCATCGGGACAAAGCATCAGCTTTTCCCATGGAAGATCCTGCTTTGTGGAGCCATTTGAAATTGAATCTAGATAGGTATTGAGCCCATCTAGCTTGTCGTCTAGAAAGATTTTGGCTTTTCATGAACCATTGAAGGTTTGCATGATCGTTCCAGACTTCGAACTGTTTCTTTGCTCCTTCAAGATAGTGTCGCCATATTTCTAGAGATCTGATAACACTTAACATCTCTTTATCGGCAATAGGATAGTTGCGTTCTTCCAGCGACATTGAATGGGATGAAAATGCAACTGGATGCCATTTCTCATCTTCTTCTTTATACATAGATAGAACGGCTCCTGTGGCGAAGTCTGAAGCATCGGTTTCCAGCCTAAATTGGCATTCATCATCGGGGTATGCCAATATCGGTGCTGTAGTGAATTTCAATTTCAGAGTGTCAAACACTTTTTGTTGAGATTCTCCCCATACAAAAGGTTGATCTTTCTTGGTAAGGTCGTTAAGAGGTCTCGCAATCTGAGCGTAGCCTTCAATGAATCTTCTGTAGAAGTTGGCAAGTCCCAAGAAACTTCGGACTCCTTTGACTGTGGTGGGTACGGACCATTGAACGATGGCTTGTACCTTCTTGTCTTCCATTTTAATTCCTTTATCGGACACTACCATTCTGAGAAATTTTATTTCTTTGACACAGAAAGTGCATTTTTCTGGTCTAGCAAACAAGTGGTTGTCTTCAAGTCGTTTCATGACTTCTAAGACTATGACTTTGTGTTCTTCTTCATCATCCATCTTGGTGAAAATCATGATGTCATCTATATAGACGATCACCCACCATGACATGTCCGCGAAGATTTCGTTCATCATTGCTTGAAAGGTAGCCGGAGAATTACACATTCTGAAGAACATGACCAATGGTTCATAAGCTCCTTTGAAGCATACGAACGCTCCTTTCCATTCATCACCTTCTTTGATGCGTACATTGTTGTAACCCCATCGAAGATCTATTTTGGTGAACAACTTCGCTCCTTTGAGTTGATCCACAAGTTGTGATATCAATGGTAGTGGATAGTTGTTTTTGATGGTGTATTCATTTAAGTACTGATAGTCGGTTATCATATGTTTATTTCCATCCTTCTTTGGGATAAAGAATATTGGGGAAGTCTGAGGAGATTTGGATGGCCTGATGTAGCCTTTGCGTAATTGTTCATCCAAATATTCTGTTACTTCTTGTTGTTCATCTGGGGATAGAGGAATGATTCGTCCCTTTTTAGGTTTGAAATCATCTTTTAACTCTATGGCGTGGTCCCATGGTTTACGAATCGGCATTCGTTCCACATTCTTCTCTGTGAATACTTTTAGATACTTGTGGAATTCTTTTGACCCAAGTTCTGCTGCTGTTTTGACAACCTTTGCTGGTTTATCTGTTGTGGCCTTGGTGAAGTATTCTTCCCAGGCATGCTCCCGTTCTTCTTCTTCTGCAACGTGTATATGTCCTTCTTTATCTTGAAGATGTTGACAACTTGGAGGACACTTGTTAAGCGTTGCTTTTCCTTTGGACCAATCAATGGTAGGGTTATGGTGTTGTAGCCATGTGTAGCCCAGTATCATGTGATTCTTTCCTAAGTCAGTCACTTCAGCTGTGATCTGCTCACGATGTCCTTGATACTCTAGGATGATATCTGCTGTATGCATGATATTTCCTGCTGAGTTTCGTGTTCCGTCCACGTTATAGATGGCTACTACTCGTCTTAGTGGTCATAGAGGAAGTTTATTCTTTTGACATCATAGTCTGTCAATGAATATTTCATTTGCTCCACTGTCGAGTAAAGCTTTGAGTAGAACATAATTTTTGTTTTCTTGTGACATGATTTGGATATCCATCAGAATTTCCTTTTCTGTCTGAAATGATTGGACGAAATGGAATCCTTCTGTGGATCCAAATCCTTGTTCTCCTCTTTGGGTATCGTCAAGTTCGTCAACCTCAACTATCGTGGGATTCATAATTCTCTCCACAATTAGTTGGGCCATGCGTGAACCTTCTTTGACAACATAGTCTTGATCTCCATGATTGAATAGGAGTACTTTGAGTGAACCGCGATAGTCTTCGTCAATTACTCCTGCTCCGACATCAATCATATGTTTTGCGGCAAGTCTGCTTCTTGGTGCAATGCGTCCATAAGTTCCTTTAGGAAGTGCTATAGCGACCTTGGTATCGATTAGCATTTTTCCTCGTGATGGAACAACCTTTGTTTCAGCTGCGTGTAAATCATATCCAGCTGCTCTATCTGATCCGCGTAGGGGTAATTTTGCATTTTCTGCTAATAACTTTACCTTTAGCGTATCAGTTGTTTCTAGTTCCTTGACAGGAATTTTCTTATTTTGCTCAGGGGAATTAAGCACAGGTCTAGCCTGCCGCGCTTCGTTCGAAGACACCCCTTTGCTTTCAGAATAAGTACTGTGAGATGTGTTAGTTACAGATCGAACACCCTGTTCGTTCAATCTGTTTTGACTTTTCCCAAAGTCTCTTTGAGATCCCAGAAATGGGCTTTCATTTCTTCATACTCCATACCTCGGAGTTGATCAAGAGGGTTTCGTTCACTCGTGATCTCTTTGATATTGCTAGTGGGAGGAGTTTCCACAGTTTCTGTCACTTGAATCTTGTTTTTGCGACTACACGATTCCTTGTGATTTCCGCCAAGGAATTTACACTCATTGCATGAGTTCTTTGGCTTTGGGCAATTCCTAGCCATGTGTTCCTTGCTTCCACAGTTGAAGCAACCATTCTGTTGCGTCTGTGCTGCTTGAACATTTGTTCGTTGTTTCCAGGGTTTCTTTTCCTGGTCATCTGTTGATGTTGTCAACTTTCGAGTAAACATGTGGTATGCCTCAATTTGTCAACCAATTTGCTGAATTTCTGCCAACATTTTGTCGACATTATTCTTTTGTCGTCCTTCAAAGAGTTTGGCACGAATGTCATCTCGTACTCCGTTCTCAAGATTCCAGACTCCCGATTCATTGCCTAATCCGGCTTTAGAGTATAGGGACATCTATTTGCTGATGTATCCATCAATGGATAACTTCCCTTGCTTGAACTCTTGGAGTTGTTTCTTTGCCCAGTCCTGTTGGTGCACTGGTCGAAACAGTCCTTTGATCTCGCTTTGGATCCTTGGCCAAGAGGTTAGGTCTGAGGTTCCATTGGCAAGATCCCGAAGTTGTCGTTCTGCAAAGAAAACTCCCTTTTGTCCTCTTAGTCTGGACAGTATGGCATATGCCCTTGATTTGGGATTTGGTTCCGAAATATGTTCATTGAGGATTGGGTCGAACTCTTTGATCACGAATTGTCGCTGGTTACAGTCGAACCATGCTTTCATTTTGATCCACCAGTCGTCGAAATGGGCTGGAGATCCGTCGTATACTCCTGAGTCTGAGAAGAGTTCTACTCGGGTTCCTCCTAAGGGTTCGTTTCTTTCCGATCCTTTGATGGTTCCAGTCATCACGGCCCATTGATGAGTTTCCAAGATGGCATGAGTCCTTTGGTCTGATTCGTCAGCCTTTTCTCGAGTTTCTCTGAGAATGTTGTTTGCTCTTCCTAGAGCTTCGGCTAGTTGATTTCTTTGCAATTCTATGGCTGCGAGGCTGGCACTCTGCGCTTGTTGAATTGCTTCCATGTTGGTCTGACCAGCTGCTAGTTGAGCGTATGCAGCCATGAACTGGTCCCATTCTGCTTGTGTTACATTTGCGACTGCCATCTTAGTTTCTCTTTATCGGGAATCCAATAGAAGGCTTTGGTGTAATGGGTTGATACCGTGGAGATGTTTCCTTAGGTTCAACGGGTGTCGGTACGATCTCTTCATCCAAATCTGATTCTATCTCAGTAGCGACTCTGCTTACTGGGGTAAGAAAGGGGTTTTCAGGATTTTCTTCTTGCTTTGTATTCTCTACGATTTGATCAAAAGCGAGTAGGGAAAGTACGGTTGCAATTATCAAAAACGCGAACTCATAGTTCATTCAGAGTCTGAATCTGTCAGCTCTGTGTTGCCAACGTTGGTGGTGGGGGAACTGGGATATATTCCTCAGCTACTTCTTGGGCTGCTTGAGGTAAACCGAAAGGTGTCGGTCCATTATACCAGTTAGCTCCGGCTGGTGCTTGGAAGAGTTCTCCTCCAGTGGTGAGGTTATCAATCTCAAGGTTCTCCCTTTCGGATTCTGATACTGAGAGTGCAACGTTTAAGTGATCTGCGAAAATGTTAATCGCAAGTTCTCTCAGTCTCTCAGAATGGAGGCGGTTTCATAACCACCGGTACCACTCAGGGATGGAGAAATCGGGTTCTGCCGAGCTTGTGTCGGTTTCTTCAACCTCAGCCCAACCGTCGTTGTTGTCTGGTTTTCTTTCCCAGGTGTTCTGATTCACTTTTCAGTTGATCTCAGAGATGGTGAAGTAAAGAGACTTGTCGGCGTATCCCGCGGTGAACCTTATGTTCTTTCGTCGAGGTACACTCCAGACAGTCAAGAAAATCACTGTTATGCAAGATAGAAATGTAATGGATACTACAATACCCATTCAAAAGAAAGGAAACTTCTTTTCTACAGCTAAGTCCTCCTTGGATCTTAGGTACACGTCATGGTATGAATACTCGGTTTGAACCAGTCTACGTCGGTAGATCAATGGTTCTCTTCGAACTCAAGTGTGTCTAACAGGACCGGCGATGACTCACTCTGGAACTGCCGACAGGAGTCAGGGTGCGAACAAAGGATCCGGTGAGGATTCCCTTGAAGCGGATGGGGTACCTTGGTCAGGAACTACTGGAAGTGGGGGAATCTCGCGTAACCACGCTCGGATTCTCAAACCTGCTTCTCTTTCAGTCTTGTAAAAACCTTCCTGTATAGCGTCAGGAAGAAACTCTCTAATGATACCAGGTGGGATAAGCGGCCCAATAAAGTCGTTGACCCACTCTTCCAGGTTTGGAGGTGGGGTGGCTAGGTCTCTTACCGAACCCGATGTTGAACAGTGGCGAGATCCTTGGATTCGATCTTCCACAAAGTTCTGGAAGTGGTCTAAGCCTGCTTCGAGTCTTGCTAAGTCCTGGAAAAGGACTTCTAGCAGAGCGTCTGCCTCTGCTCTATAGCCTAGTGCGACGGCCGAGGGTCTCTCTCACTGAAGGTGAGCTAGTAAGGTGTCGGACACTCAATACTTTGTGTATGCTCATGAGTACGATAGTCAATAGAGACGGTCGTGTACTAGTAGCATCTGAGATCTCTTGGTATCGAGGACGTAACACATGTATCGTCGTCGAGCGTTCTAGTGGCCCATTGGCTCAACTAGAGATCCTCCGAGTCCGTTGATGGGGAGTAGAAAGATAATTCAAGTTCTAATGAAGCAACTCTAATAACCAGCCCCGGTTAGGAGACAGTCCTCAAGTGCTCAAAAGAGAGGAGAGAGGATGGGACAAGTTTCAAGGGGATAATCCAAGAGAACTTGACTGGAGTTCTCTGGTCGGCTCTTGGGCCTTTATATACTACCATGGTATGTACATCTGTTTGTACTAGACCTGACTGATTGTATCGTAAATATGGTAACCCTATACCCTGACGAGTCATCATGGCTGTGTGACACAGGTTTGCACCGGTATCCGCAGTAACTGCAGCATCAGTGCCTTGAAGGCCATGCAAGGCTATGTGCTTCTTGTGTTCTGATGTAACGGACTCCGAGGAGTCAAGGGTTGAGGGTACGGATAAGGTCCGTTATCATGATAGGAAGAATAGTTACCCAGCACAGCACAGATAAGAATAGAAGGCTGTGACGGTGAATGACTCAACGTGTTGTGTCATGCCTCATGGCTATGCACGTGTCATAGTGACTCAATGTGACTCAAATGTGAGTCATTATGAGTTACTAATGAAAGATAAGATCAAAAGATAAGATGAAAGATGAGATAAGATGTGAAAGAGTACTGTTCGTAACAATATGAACCACCCGAGGATGAATGAATAGATTGAGAGTAGGAGGGTGGAGATTCCACAAAGGTACTAGTAGTAGATCTGAGGCTAGTCTCGGGGATATGAAGAGATTCCTGGTTGGATTGCGAGGATCCGCTAGTTGGTGGAGAAGGAATGAATATCTCAGCGGTTTGATTAACCTGCTGGTTCTCACCTCTTTGATTCCCTTCTGAGCCGGATGTGGCTGCAGATGAATGAGATTGAGGAGGTGGAGGTGGAGAATAGGAAGTGTATGCACCCAGGATCTGAGGATGTCTATAGTCGGTGAGACATCTCAGAAGTTCTGGATTGGAGATGACAGAGTCCAGATTGACAGATCCGAACCAGAGGCAACGATGATGTGTGGCTGGATATTCCGCAAAGAATGAAAGAGGTTCCCAGTGGTCTTCAGAGTAGGGATTTGGAGCAAGGTGCGAAGGTACACCAAGGCGATTGAAGTGGGGTTGAGGAGCACTTACGATAGTGACATCCTCTATCTCGACAGAGTTGTCAATGTTGCTTGTAAGGCAAGCTGTGATCAATCGTCGGTCAGATACTGATCCTGTACTGAATGATAAGACAGGATCGGTGACTGCTGCCCCCCTCATCATTAGGTATGCTAGTGTGACCTGATGGGTCGCTCCGATGTTTCCATCGGCCTCAACAAGTATGTGCAATGCACACATTTGTAGCATGATGTCAATCATCTTTAGACGTCCGACATTCAGAACTATTCGTTCTGTAGCTATCTCAAGGGCTGCCAGTTGCAAAGAATAATCAGGCATCGAAGATATCAAGTGACAGTAGTCTTTGCCCAGATTATTCTAGGCGGGGCTCATAACCTAACAGAAGTGTAGGATACCTTCCGCTTGGTGCGCAGTACAACGATAGGGATAGATATAGAGTGATGAGACTCACTCTTCTAGCAGTCTCTTGGTACGGAGTCAAATAGTGATTGGTAGATTCAGAGGATGAGTAATAGAGATAAGATATCGGGTGTCTGAATCAACTGAATAGTCTAAATTACATCTTACGTTACATGCTGTATTTATACGATAAGATAAAGAGGAGATTGAATCATCATGTGATCAATCAACGATGAT
>JBBPSB010000624.1:0-14009 GCA_038093375.1 Xerocomus brunneocitrinus
GACGCTCTTCCGATCTCCTACTGCGATACTCAACCCCCCACCCCCGCCCACCCTCCGGCAGATTGCAAACACTTTCCCTCTACCTTCCCATCTTTCCCATCTTGCAGCAAACAAAAAGACCTATGGAAAGGGTCTCGGCATTTACCCTGGGCTTGATGGTCTGAGTATGTCATTATTTGGCTGTATCTCGGTGTAATTGACTTGCGTGGCTCTCTAGGCGCGTATCCCGACCTCGCCAGTCTCTCTCCGCACGAAATAGCAGCCGACCTCGAGTTTCTCTTTCAGCACCGGAGGTTGGGGTTTGGATTTGGGATGGGATTCGGTCCTCCAATGGGCGTTCCGATGGGCGTCGGCGTTGGCTACAGCGGTGCTCCACCCGGCTTTGCCCCTGCGGCCATTAGCTTTGGAGGTCCTAACCCATCACCGGGATTTGGCGTAAACGGACTCGGGATTGGCGAGGCCTATCCACCCAATTTAGGTCCCCCCATCGGTTCTGGAGGACCGCTCGTACTGGGTGGTTCTGGTCCTGGACTCGGCCTGCCTGCACCACCTGTACCGTCCTCGGCACCGTCACAAAACGTACCGAATGTGATGGCTGGACCTATCCCTGGCATTGCGAATGCTGATGGATCATCGTTTTCGCAACCAGCAATGGGCGTATTTCAGGCGCCTCCTTCTATCGGAACGGGATCGACTGGCTATCCAGTCGGTTCTGGAGCAAGTGGAACGAGCATCGTCATTGGCCCCGGAGGCACGACGAGCACACCCGTCATGGGTCCTGGAGGCACGCGAATTCAGCGTCCTTCTGGTTTCGTGGAGCGAGAACGCGAGCTCCAGCGGGAGAGAGAACGGGAGATGATCCAGCGGGATCGCGACATGCGGGAGCGAGATCTCACCCCACGTGACCGGGAACTGGCAGCGCAGCGCGAAAGAGAGATCCGAGAGCGAGAAAGGGAGAGAGAGTTTGGTCCTAGTATGGTATCAGGATATCCTGCGTGGAATTCAAAGCCTGTTGGAGGCATGGATTGGGAAGCACGGCGCAGAGAAGAGCGGGAACGGATGGAGAGAAATGAACGGGATAGAGAACGAGAGAGGCCACAAGCCCAGCCGATTGTCCCGACACCGACTCACCGCCATTTGCATCCACACACTCATCCACACTCGCATACCCACCAGTTACAACAACACCCGCCTCAACCCCCTCATCAACCCCATCCAGTGCACGCATACCAGTCCCATTCTCACCAACATCCTCAGCATCACCCTTCTCATGGGCAGCATCCGCACCAGCATCCTCAGCACCAACACGGGACATCGCATGCACCACCGCATCATCATGTCGGGCAGCATCACCATCACAGGCACCACCATCATGTCGTTCACCACCACCATTCCTCTGGTACCAGCTCGTCTGGTCCCGACGGCGCTTCTCCGCTTCCCCAGGGCTCTGGCCCCGCCCCAAGAGTACAGACGATGGAGATTATCAATTTGTCTGCCAACACATCCTCCAAGTCGCACTGGAAGAGAGATGAAGGGAAGCTCGGAGTCACTAGTATGCCTGGAAGCCGGCCTCCTTCTACCCACCCACTCCCCTCGCATGGCTATGAAGAGCGGGACCGTGACCGTGACCGACCCATCGCAACGCCCTTTGTCCTCGCACCTTCGCATCACACCATGTCCTCTGCAGGCTCTCCCCCGCGGCACGGCTGGACGCCCGGTCCAGGCGACGCTCCGTACCCCCCGGAGCGCTTCCACACGCCCGTACCGCACCGCTTCCCGACGACAAACGGGCTGTCGCATCCCCGCTCGCTGACGACGTCGCCTCCACGTGTGTCCGTCTCGAGCCCGTCGAACCCTCCACCGTCATCGACCGGTCCGTTTTCACGCAAGGCGTCGCCGGGGCTGCCCAAGCTGGGGATGGGGTACTCGCCGCGGCTTGCGGGGCCGGGTGTGGTGCCCATAGGACCGGGGGTGCCGGGGGGGATATTGAGCGGGCCTGGGTTGCCGCCTGGTCCGGGGATCGCGCCTGCGCCGAGTGTCGAGTATGCGGGGCGGGCGTCGCCGTTGATGGGGTATGCGGGCAAGGTGGGAGTAGAGTGAGGCTGGATTTATTCTTTTTTTGTTTGTCTTAGAATTCGGACGATGATGTATATGTCATGAATTAATGCGCTAATTCACAACGCAGTGATAAAAAAATTAAATATATTTGGGAGAAACAACCCATCTCCCCACCGTACAGTAGATACACAAAATCAAGACAACAAAACAGATGGTGAGCAAAACACCCACGTTCCTGGTGATACATGATTCCGCAAATTCAGAAATCCCCGAGGTCGACTTCTATGCTGTCTATCACAGAGGCTTCCAAAGACTTGTCTTTACGCGGCGACGATAATGGCAGCGGAGACACGGGTCGCGAGGCGGTCGATTGCGGTGCGAGCACGGGCGTTCCATACACGTTGGGCGTGACCGACCTGTCCAGCACAGCGTTGCAACATGACATCCAAAACCACACGTATCGAGTACAAACCTGGAGGTATCGTTGAACGTCCTCGGTATCATCTTGAGCCTCGCGCTCGGGTCAGCGGGCGAGGCGACCCCAGACCCTCGCGCGCTGGCAAGCTTGCGTTCTCTCCGCTTGCGTTCGGCCTCGAGGAGCTCCGCTTTTCGCACCCCCTCAAGGTTTGCGCGACGATTCCGTTCGTTCACCTTGGCGAGCTTGTCGGCAATGGATTCTTCCTCCTCTTCTCGGGCCACTTGGACGACGGGGAGTTCTTTCAGCTTGGCCTCAATGGCAGTGACTTCGGCGTAATCCAGACGTCGCACGGCTAGCGTCTTTGCTTGCATGAGACGC
This sequence comes from Xerocomus brunneocitrinus, assembly GCA_038093375.1. Classification (NCBI taxonomy): domain Eukaryota; kingdom Fungi; phylum Basidiomycota; class Agaricomycetes; order Boletales; family Boletaceae; genus Xerocomus; species Xerocomus brunneocitrinus. The sequence goes on from JBBPSB010000624.1 coordinate 2,855, forward strand.
GATCGCTCCATCGTAATCGATGCTGTGCTTTGCTGCTGGTTAAACTGGTTCTTGCGTGCGACCATGGCCGTGATGTCACTCTAAACGGATCCCTTAGCGCTGTACTTGACAATTAGTTTCAGGGAATAGCCAGACCTCCGTCATGGGTTGCGTGGCAAGCTTGTGAAGTTGAGCAGCCTTCTTTTCCAGCTGTCGTTTGGAAGGTAACCGCACGTCTTCCGCGGTGCACGCTTTGCAAAGGCGATCAAACTCCTTCTGCACTCTACCGCATCAGAACTGATGAAAAACATAGATGGGCTACGCACTGCACCAAAGGAGGCATTGGAGACTTTGTCCATGAGAAACGTCTTGACAGACTTGCCATGTTTCAGCTCGAGCATTTGGTTGACAGTTCGTTCGTTAATCTTGTACGGCCGCGCAAGATTGGCACCGAGGTCTTGGAACCTATTAACGCGACGGTGGTAAAACGCTAACTTGGACTTACTCGTGATCTCGCATAGCCGATACACTGGTCCATCGTTTTCGTGCCCAATCAGGTAGCGTACCCAACCACCTTGCACGTAGAGGTTTCAGCCAGTTATGATCCGTTGCTGAATCAGACTTGCCTTTGACATAGTCCTCAAACCAGGGCGCCATACAATGCTTGGCAAGCATGTCCCGGGTAAGTCTGCAGGACGACAGGTCCTCAATAGCGGCGGGTGCATCGTCAGGGTTAGGTTGTTTAGAGAACAGTTTGCGATCCCGCTCTTCTTCCTCTTCATACTTGGTGATTTGTCCATCCTCTTCCTCGCCTGAAGAGGTATCCATGTCCATGGGTGATGATGAACGTTCCCGTTTGGGAGAGTCCGCGTGAGTCTAGATGCGATAAGAGAAAGCTGGCTTTAGCAATTCCCTTGCTTACGCGCTTCTTCTCGTCCTTTGCTTTACGTCGAGCTTTGAGCTCGTCGAGTTTCTTGGACTTTTCCTTCGTGGCTCCTCTGATAGCATGTTGGCCTGCGAAACAAGTATTAGACGGCACCTTTAAAGACGGTGGTATTGTCAGTACGTTTCGCAGCTTTGGCCACTGTGTCTGCGTCGCCTGAACCATTCTTTTGTTGCTTGATCATCTCCTGTAGTTTCCGTCTGTCTTGAATCTTTTGCATCTGTTCCTGTCGTTCCGCGAGGACATTCTCTCGGTCAACCTCAGACATGCCAAGTAGTCTATTCGGTGCAAGGTCGACAACATCGAAAACAAGGTGTCAAAAGCTACGCTGTAGTACCTAGAGTGGAACTCACCTTTCCCTATCCGCATCGTCCTCATACTTTCCCTCCAGAGGAAAGGGGTTGGCCTCCTCCCCCTCTTCGCTTTCCGGGGTATTTTCCGAGTCACTGTCGGAAGCGCTGGCAGGACCGAGATGTTGAACAGATGCAAACTAGGCTTGCAAAAAGTACATACCTTGGTTTACGCTTCTTGTTCACAGGCTGTCTCGAACCGGTAGCCTGGCGCTTTCGTTTCTTCTCCGTAGCACCTGCAAGTTCGAGGAGTTCGTCATCGATGTCGCCGTCAGAGTCAGACATGGTCAATTGAGAACGAGGATGGGGTAAGTAGAAGCAAGGCGCTGAGCTTGGTTCGGATGTTTGCTCTCATTTACATCCTGTGTCATCACGTGAGAATGTTGCCAAATTGGATAAGCCGGCGGCAACTTACCTCATTGACGCCCATACGCATTGTTCTCTGAGGGCATACCTGGTCAATCGAGGATGTAAATTTGAAATGTGCAGTACAGTCCCAAAGGTCAATGCCTTTTCTTTGTGTACCGCATAATAGTACCTCAAGCACGTTGTTCAGCATTGCATTCATCGAGACAAGTCCAAGCGCACGACGCTTTGAACATGCTACGCAGAGCATGGAGGACAAAGCGACCCCCGGCTCCTTTCTTTATGGAAGTCGGGCATATTGCAATCTGTCATTTGTGAGTCTTACCTTTTTATCCCAGTTTCTTCAATAAGCTCATGATCGAAAGATGCATCGCATTGCCGGCAATGGCACCACCATAAAGACAAAGCATTGCTAGGTATGTTCTGCGAGGACAACTTTTTTTCTCTCCGCCTTGGGTTTGCTCTTTCCAGTGCGAGTATGCTTCCGCCGGCGTTCTTCTTTGACACGCTGAGCGTCGAGCATTGCCCGCTTGAGTTTTGCAGCCTGATACACAGGCTTGGGTAAATGCCGCATGCTAGACTGACTTAGATAACAAATCCTCATGATCATTTCATGACATACCGTGAGATCTTGCCAACTTCCTTGTCGTGTTTCCACCGATCCTTGAGACTCTCGCGGTACTCGATTGCGGCACGCTCTCGTGCTGTAATAATGCCCAATTTTTCTGACGCTTTGGCTTTCCATACCCTGACGTTGCCATCATCCGACCCCGAAATAACGAATCGTGCATCCGCAGTGAATATCGACGACGATACCCTGCGAGATCCTTGAGCAGATGATTCTGGAAAGAGGAAAAATGAATTTACCTCTGCATGCGTTTGGTGTGATACACCTCTGGCTGGGTACCCCGCTCCTCCTTCCATACACGCAGGGTTCGATCCCACCCACCGCTCACAAACTCCAGACCTGTAGGACTCCAATCACAACTCATAACAGCGGCAACATGTGCCTTGTAAACATGCGATGGAGTCGACAGGTTGCGAACATCGAATGTATAAAGATTGTGGTCTTCCGACGCTAGTAGCACCGACGTAGGGAATGTTGGTGACCATGATAGAGCATTGCTTTGCATCTGCATGATGACCCGCCGCTCGGCTTTACCAGTGCGGATGTCATAAAGCGTGAAACTGCGATCGGAACCTATGCTTCCAAGCACAGACGCTTCAGCTAGGTTGAAACGCACCGAAGTGACCGTCTCAGTAGCTGTGGGGAATGTGAGGTTGGAGATGGCAGCACTCCTGAAAGAATGTGATCAGGAGCAGGCAAATGTGACACGACAAAGGATAATGACTTGGTCTCATCCCATATTTGTACTATATTTGATGCAGTGGCGAATAGGGCATCTGATCTATGGTGATCGATAGAGCTATGGGATCGCATAAGTGCGGCGCCTTTGTTGAGGAAAACACATACTTGAAAGGTGACTTCCCGGCGAACACGCTGATCGGCTTTTGTTGCTGGGTTGACTGTCAGTTGGGTGCAAGAGGATGGAAGGTGCAAGAGGTCTGACAGAGTTCTGTTCCTGAGGGGAAACATCCCAGATTTTGATATTGCAATCTACACCACAGCTAAGCAGCCTGTCACGGTCTGCAAAGCAGAGCCCAGATGCTTTTCCTTTGTGTGCACCTTGTATCTGATGCGTTTGTTTTTGCTCGGCGATGTTATGCACGAGGACACCTGTGACCATTCAGTCTATATGTCACAAACTGTGTAGAAGACTTACCGCCGTCCCAACTACCACTAGCGACGATATTGACAGTCCCTTGTTTCTTACAGAGCACTTCCACAGCATCGATGTGACCTTCCAAACTCGCGATGAAAGGCTTTGCAAACATCCTGTCGATTTTAGCTGCGTTAAGAGCACGCATGCGCTCGCGACCCCGGGAAAAGGGATGGAGCAAAGGATCGAGGTTGCGTGAGGTCGGTGTTGGGTCACCAGGCCGTGCTGGCAGATGCACAGACGGCGCATGCTGGAGAACGGATATTTTCTAGACAAGATGTGATTATAGACAAGATGGCGGGAGATCAAGTACATACCATCGTGTGATGTTTGAACGAGAGAATTTCGAGATGTCAGCACTTGCCTAACACGTACATAAGTACTACAAGTGCCACGTCAAACTGCTACACTTTCGTGTTTCTCTTATTCTGTGAGTAGATTGCTTCCGTGACAACGCAACCAATTGACCACGGTCTCACACGGGCATACGGCACCAGAGCCCGGTCGTCATCTAAATCACTAAAACTAGCAAGTATATCCGTCCGTTGAACGCCTGTTTACTGCATGGCAGGCACACGGAGTTTGTGAGTAGAACAAGGACGCATTAGTGTCTGATTTTTACAGTACTTGCCGGATTAAGGATGGCAACGACCGCTTGCCAGCAGCGATGTAGCAACCGTCAACGCCGTGTCGGGGCCACTATGACCTGGGTACTTATTCTTGTGTTACGCTTTCCCATCATCACGAACTACATCTCAAGTCCCGAAAGCCTCCCCTACCAGCAGCCAGTCTGCGTCTGTCCCTCCTTTAGGCTAGCGTGATATGCTCGCTCCTTCATCCATCCTTTCAATATCTCCATGAACCAGCTGAACCTTGTCTGTCTGTCGCTCACTCCAAATCTCCGCTGTGTCGGCTTTACGCTCGAGCAATTCATCGCCCTCATTATACCCCCAGCAATTGAAGCCATAGTATCATTACTCTTCATTTACTTATACTCGGGACCGGGCAGGCAAGTATTCCACATATCCTGCGCGACCAAATCGCCTCATCCAGTTAAGACAGGCGGGTGCAGGTTTTCCTTGCAGTAGACGGTATCTTGTATTTCATATGGGGACTGCTGGATATGTTGTCGCATGTCACCACTGCAGGGCAGACTTCTTTATCAGTTTTCAAAGCACTCGATTTCTTCGTTGGTATGTCCGTACGACTTCACATAGCCGTCTGATAACTGAAATTCGTGTACAGGAGCTTTATCATTCACACCCATCCTCATCCATTCGATTTATCTATATCGATTGAGCGTCCGTGATTCAATCCCCAACCTTCCGCCCAAAATTCAGCCATATCTCGAAATTTCGTTACCCATCCTATTGGTAACAGCTGTCGCAATGAATGAGGTGTCATCGTTTGTAGGAACATATCTCGGTACGTCCCAACTCTTGGTGCCACCCATGCGTCGGAGATGTGTTTATTAAAGTAACCAGTTACATTCCCCGATCGGCCTATAGTCGTAATGTTTTCAGATAACAGCGAGTCTCTCTGGCTGTCTCTGAGCCAGTCTTCCCTCACTATATATACCATTCTCCAGTTCCTTTTCTTTCTCCTCACCTTCTCCCGCCTTTCCCGTGCATTTCTAGATCGAAGGCGGATAGAACTCAGTCGCTCTGACCAACATCGTTATCTCTATGGGCTCGCCTGGATCACTTCTGGTGTTATCATTGGCGTCATCGAAACTCTCGCAGGCTTTGCGCAGGTTACCTTCGGCGTGGCATTGGCTCGTAGAATACTGCGCTTGATCGCACGCGCTGCTCTCATGTTTGGCTCGCTCAAAGGGTGGGTTATACTTTCTACACGTGTCGTCGATAGCCTAACCCCCTCATCGACAGTTGCGATGTCGCGGAAAGATTTGAAAACCTCACGGATGCACCGGGCGGTATGTCTGGAATCAGCAATCGTTTCTCCCGCATATTTGGCGTCAATCCCCAACAGACGGGTTCGTTCCATCGCATATCCCAATCATTCCCTGAGCGATCCCGAACAGATGACAATGCGTCAGCTGAAAAGAAATCTGGAGAGCAACGCGTCACTGTCCACTATGAGACAGGGCAGGCGCCCTTGTTACAAATCCGGTTTTCCACGTTCGACCTTCCTCCACAGGCTGTGCTTCCCGATACTGTCCGGCATAGACGCAGGTCCCTACCTGGGTTGATCCCAGGCAACACAAATGGCGGTGGTAACATGCAACAGCACAAGGAGAACATCTCGGATGAGATGGCTGTGACTCGGAATGCGATGCTCGAAACGCGGAGGGCGAAATCGGCGTTAATCGCTAATGATGGTCACCATGTCCCCCCTGACTGGATTGGGCCGCCCGAAAAGAGCCACAAAAGAGCGAGCGGGGAAACTATCTCAGACCTAAGCATTGTTCGGGACCTCGAACGCAGGTTCCCAAACCTTCCTCCGCGCGTGACGGGCAAATACCGTGGATCAATCCTTGGACAAAATTACGAGGAAGATCCGTTCCCGGTCGTTGGTATCTCACGCCAGTCCAGCCTAATACGCCAAGATGGAGGTGTGCACAATCCAAATGAGGATGGCGGTGCACCTTCCACACTTAGCCCAAGCAGTTCGATCAAGCGGAAACCAGCGCCGCCGCTCCTCGAGAACATCACGCACATCGCGGAGAGGAAACGCCTGGTATCCACATGGGGAGGGTTAGCACAGAACACAGCCAACCATCTCGTGGACTCCCCCGTCTCGCCCATTACCCCTACGGGTGTCACTGCTGACACCCCAGACCTTTCACCGACTGCGGAACCCACTACCCCCAGATCAAGAAGGAGGACCACTCGTGACCTGATCAAGAGAGCTAGTAGAGCCCTGAGTGACGCGAGCATCCGCTCTGCAGAGTGGTTGGCTTCGGCAAGCTCTCCTCAGCCTCCCCGAACACCCCTCACAGCGGCGGACATTGAGATGTACCGCAGAGGCAACTTGGGGCCCACATCCCTGGTGGGTGAGGCTTTGTGACACCTGTGCTTGAGTTGGGAGTAGGTCAGTGGATGCCATGGACTACATAATGACCACTTCTACCCTGCAAAGATTTAATTATGTAGTATTAATGTCAGTTTTTCATAGGTGGAGATTACCATGTGTCTGTTTTCTATCATGCCTGTCTCCTCTTTACCTTCTCGTCGAAGCATATGGTCTTCGTTAAATATTTAAACGAGCATAGTAGGACTCCATCGCAAACTGGTAAACAACAAGCACACTGGCTGATAGCTTAACGAAAGACTAGTTCTGATAAATGATTTCAGTGGTTGGAAGACGCATAGGTGGCAATGATTTACCTCTGGTATTCTAAATATCGTAATCTCCTGTAGCGCAATATTTTTTAGACACACTCGGTATTGAGGGAAGACAACTGACCTGTTGCTTGAAGTATCGCCTGTTCTCTTCGTCAATCAGGACCAGGTTAAGGTAGTACCGTATACTGAATTTCTTGTTTACATCGCGGAATGTGGGCGTCAAGTCGAACCCTCCGAGGAATAAGCGGATAGGTATAGTTTCACCTGCACAATGAATGTGTCTGAACCCGACGTTTTCTGGTTCAAAAATGGTTGCGTACCCCGAACCGGCGCTCCATCCATGATTTCAAACTTTGTGATGGTCTCGCTCTCATTGTACTGATTTGGCGGCGAGCCTGTTGTTTCGCGCCGTATAATGGAGAGCTCCATGTGTTTGATCTTGATACGAACAAGCAAGAAGTAAATCTTGCCGACGATGACGTCTTTAAGATGGTACCTAATTATCCTCAGTCATCAAGTGAGCCAGGAGAAAAAAGGAGACTTGCTTTGATTTGTTGTACTCGAACTCAATGTGCAGACAGTCTTCGATACCCACTTCCATTTTGATCGCGTTATTGCTGTCAGGCGGCATACGATATGAGTGGACCCAGATGTCTTTGTCTTTCGTCACGTCTGCTATCCGCCGCGAGACCGTCACTCGTATCAAGTAGCTAGTCAAATTTCAGAAGGCATGCGACAACCAGGAGCACCTTGGACCGACCGTAGTTTCACGTTGATGCCCTGATAACTCTCGAACTGTTTCTCTATATTCTTGAAGAGAAACTCAAACGTCTGAGCCTGACGGAGCTCTCCCGGCGATGCCAGCTCTTGAGAAAGCGACAAGAATTCATGGTGATTTCCTCTGTCATAGAAGAGTTCTACACATGATGAAGGAAGGAGGCTTGTGACAAGAGAAACGGGACATACCTATGGTGCCAATGAACTCGACTTTGATACCGTCATGCGACATCTTCTTGCCATCGCGTATGCGTATTATGACCTGTAAGTGTATCGAATACGTTGCTGTTTCTAGAGTAATCAAGGCCAGAAACGAACCTGTCCGCTGACCGAATCACCGTCGTAATAAACAGGACATTGGATGATTTTGTCCTTCTCTCCCTTCACATCCACTTGCTTCCGCAGTTCTTCTCCTTCCAGCTTAATGTCAACGTCGACTGGTGACGCAAAGAAATAGGCCATGCTGATTAGCGAGTCGTGTAGGTGGTAGCGGTGGTATTGGCTGAGGGTGTCACCTAGCCGGAGAGATCTCTCGTAGTCTCAGGTACTACCGTTTGGTTGAGGTAACCTCTTTTTGATCACGTGCTCATGTATACATTCGAATTTCTATTCTACGATTCTAATCCAATGTATTCGCTTCCGCACTTTCACCGTGTATTTTGTGTTCTAGTTGCACTCCTGGTGCTTTATGATTACCATTTCTCAAAATCGAACCTGGTATGCATTCTTGTGACAATCTCGTTAAAGTCGGGTTCATTATCGGGTGTGATGTACCCCTTCCGCACAAGAAAGTCGATCAATACTGGATGGTGGGGTTAATATTGCAACAAACATGATCGGTGGACGCACCAACGGCGCAGTTGGCTTTGAATAGCCCTTGTTTCATTTTCGCGACGACCACATCTACTGGGAATAGCTATTGTGGTTCGTTGAATCGATTGCTCGATACGTTTGCATGCGAACTTACATCAAAAGATTCTACTTCGCCATCCAGCGGCTTCGGTTGGAGATCAACGTCGGGCGGCACCTTGAGGTCATACACATATCTTTCCCGGTGTCAGTGAGCAAAAAACATAGTGCAAGAAACAACGGTCTCACTCAACTTCGGGCTGTAGCCATCCCTTCGTGGTTCTAGACAGCTTAGTGGAATGAACATGTCTGCCATGTTGAAGGCTACTCACTGGTAGTAATAGCTGATCGAACCTGCACATTTTGCATGTTTCCTCACGATGTGTTCTTCGATGCTTGCTTCTTCCATCGATTCTTTGACAATATTTTCAAAGACAGATACTCCACTCGGTATGCCGCCTGCGACGCTGTTGTCCAAATACCCCGGGAACCTGAACGTAGCACATCATCATGAGTGGTATCGAGGACTACCATATGAAAGCGCACGTCTGCTTCGTTCGAGACCGAGTTGGGGTCCAGATCCGCATGTTACAACCATCGGCATCTTCATGGTAGATCGTCATATGTACACCGTAAGTGACGATCCCAAATAGCGAACAGGCGGCGCGTTCCAACTCGAAGAGGTAGTTACCAGAGCCAGAGCCATTCTTTGCATTTGGCTCATGTGAGATATGAACGCCGAATGGGTTACGATACACTGGATACATCTCGTTCCTCCATTTTTTGGGCCCGATGACGTCTTGGAAGATGGTACCACTGTCGCGCCAACGTTCGCAGAGCTTCTTCATAACATCTGTGCGCTTGGAGGGGGTATCGATAGAGGAATGAAAGCTAACATGGTATCTTGATCCTGGTTGTGCTCGTTCAGGGATAAAAAAGGCACCCTCAGGTTCTTGACGTAGAACGTCGATTAATTCTGGCTTTAGTAGGCCAATGACTGGACTATCCGGAGATTGGGATAACGACCATGGCACCACATAGTCTCGGTGCACAGAAGTGGTAGGATCCACTGAGGCGTGGTTCACGGGAACATGAAAGTTATTGCACCGATTGATAAGGTCGAGAAAGGACAAGTTAGGCTTTGAATCCAGTGCTCCACTCTCCATGACTTGTGACTAGTGACTGACGGCGAGTAGGGCCGGTGAAGGTGTTGGATCGGAGGAACTTTCCGCGACCCTCTATATGGAACTTATCAGTCTTCCCGCCTGTGACATCAGTCCGCTATAAACTCCATCCATACTCCTGGCCAGAGGGTTGTACATCCGTCTGTCCGAGAGGATCCCGTTCAAAATTATAGTATTGTGATCATTCGTTCCTTTTGGCTGTATCAGAACATGCAAGGTAAGTACAATCTGCTGCCTGCACAACGTCATCATCCGAACTGGTCAAAAATACATTGGAAGATCTCGTGAACTCAAAATGTACTAGACATACGGCCGATGATTCGGCAGGAACCTTGTTTACGCTTGAGTGCTTGAGTAATTGCAATTGACAAGTGTGATACTAGCAGTACAATTTGTATGAAAACTGTGCATGTAGTACAAGGAATATCGAGAACGAACAATAGTAAACAGTAACAGAACAGGAGAATGAACAATACTGCACGGTAAGCAGCAGCAAGAATTGTGGACGAAATGAACACAGAGGCCGACGAAAACATTGTACCTGGAACGAACACAGATGAAGGGGAAGTCAGAGAACTTGATGCCACAATGGATGTGGAGGAAACGAGTTGCAACGACCAGGGAGGGGTGGAGACAATTTCCGAGAAGGTTTTGAATGTTGAGGATCGCCTCATGTCAGTCGACGTCGAATCACTTCTCAAAGAACAGCGACATGCCTACGACATCATAGACTGGCACCTCAACGAAACGCTGTCAGGGAAAAATCCACGCCAACTGTTGATGGTCATACCTGGAGAAGGAGGAGTGGGCAAATCGAAGACGATCCAAACCATCACGGAGAACTTTGAGCGACGCGGCGTTGCACATTTGTTGGCCAAAGGTGCATACACAGGAATTGCGGCCACCATCATCAATGGGAAAACGCTTCACGTGATCGCGCAAATACCCGTCAACGGTCGAGAACGATCACAGAAAGCGACCAAGAAACTCATCGTCTTCTGGCGGCAACGTTTATATCTAATAATTGACGAGAAATCAATGCTTTCACGCAAGTTTTTCGCCTGTATATCAGCTGCAATATGCAAAGCGAAGAGTCTTGCAGGAATTCCAAACGCCCATCTCCCATTCGGTGGGGCGAACATCATCGTGGTCGGCGATTTCCACCAGTTCCCTCCCGTGATTGGTTGTCCTCTTTACTGGCAGATAGATCCGCTGAAGGACGATGGCGAAGAACTTCTCGGAAGATCACTGTTTGAACAATTCCGTGTCGTCGTCTGTCTCACACAACAAGTATGGGTCATAGACGCGGTTTGGCTCGATCTGCTTCATCACGTTCGAAACGGTAGCTGCCGGGACCGTCATATAAAACTGCTACGCTCACTCATTATAACCAATCCTGAGTGTCCTCCTACCGATTTCACAACCACCCCGTGGTGCGACACCGTTCTCATCACGCCTCGTCATTCCGTTCGGCGTCACTGGAACACGGCCATAGCACACGAACGTTGTCGAAAAACGGGTCGACAACTTTACACGTGTCCTGCTTCTGACAGCATAGGTGGTCGCTCTCTCAGTCTCAAACAGCGATTCTCAAAGGCTTCCAAAAAAGCGTATCGTGGAT